>ML421782.1:19682-33226 GCA_005239525.1 Nicotiana knightiana | reverse complement strand
TATATATATATATATATATATATATCAGTTAATAACTTGGGCTAATCACCAGAAAGAAGTTAGGTAAGAAGTTATACTTTTATTTATTTTATATTATTATTTTTTCCTTCTAATGGGTCATGACCCAATATTCAAAGATCTATCATTTAAAATAGATATGTCAATTTTGTTTTCCTATAAAGCAAATTAATTAATATTCTTAATATAAAACATCATTATCATTCTTCCGCAAGACTATATTTCGTTTATTTTTAAATTATTTCCTCCTCATTCTTTTTCAATAACCAAGCTAGGAACAAAAGGTCACATTATAAATCAAAACAAACTTGAAGAACATGTGAGAGGAAGTACCTTTATTGAAGAATGGATCATTCTAGCTCTGATACTATATCGGTTGATTTAAAACAAGTAATTATTAATCAGTCACCATGAACAAACACGAGCAAAAGAAAGAGAAATTTGAGCTGAAGGAGTAGACTTCAAAAAATATGCTTAAATATCTGAAAATATTTTTCAACTAATTTGGATTCGCGTTGGGTAGGCTCACTATTGGATAACACATTCTCTACCAAAAAATTAATTCTTAATATTCGAATCTGAAACATCTATTAAGGATGAAATGATCACAATCGCCACACAATATCTCTTGATGGTTAAATAAGTACAAGCAAATATACGAAAGAATAAAAAAAATTTAAGACACCATTATTTTTCGCCCCTGACCAACGGTTAACTAGTTAGTAGTTTAATTTGTTGAACAAATAATGATCATACTAATAGAAAAAAAAGGAAGAACAAAAATAACTTATCAAATAAAATCAAATTTGGATTATGCATTGGATATCTCGTGGCAAAGGGGCAAATCTAGTAATTTTGCCTTCAAACGTATTTTTCACGTGCGCGAGCCCACTCTTTTTTACAAGCTTTCTTCAAGTCCAATAAGGATAACCCATTATAAAGTGAAAAAAGAGTTGTTCTTAATCCATGAGGAACAATTTCTCTCTAATAATAACACAATAAAGTGAGAGAAAATAACTCATAAAAATCTTTAATTTTACATTACTAACTAGGAATTACCAACACAGTGACCCTTTTGTTTTCGGCCATTCAACTTCAATTCTTTATAACTGTAATCTTCCACAAGCACTAATATTATTTAGTCGATAAATGAAAAAAAATAGTACTAATATTTTCTTAGTTTGACCACTAGACCGCAAACTTGAATGTCTTTCGGCCCTCCAACTTTTCTCTTGTAAGCTATACTTAGGTCTTTGTGATGACCCGATAGGTCATTTAGAGTTTTAAATCTTAATTCTGTGTTTTGAAATCTCAAATATCTTATTTTAGGTTTTCTCGATTTGCATGTGCATTCCGTGTCTCTTTCCAAAAGGATTTTATGTTAGAAATTGATAAAATATGAGATTATGCCTTAAAAATCCACATGAGTGGACTTCGATCAACGATTTGAGCAAACAGACCCGGATTCATATTTTGACGGTCCCGGTAGGTCCGTATCGTGATTTGGGACATGGGCGTATGCCCGAAATCGAATTCGGAGGTCCCTAACTCGAGTTATCATTTTTTTGTCAAAAAATTGATGTTTAAAGGTTTAAAGAGTTTAAAGATTTGACCAATGTTTGACTTTGTTGATGTCGGATCCGTATTTTGGTTCCAGAACTCAGTATAGGTCCATTACTATAATTATGACTTGTCTTGCCGTGTAATATTAAAAATGTGAACTCCTAAATTAGTACGAGGCTTCCTTTCTGATTCAGTTTCATATTCATCAATCATAAAGGTTCTTCTGATTTGAGTTATTGATTTGATTATACTCATTGAATATTTGATACTTACATGGTGGGATCAGGTTGCACGCTGCAACATGTGGAATAAGGGTGGCTTGATATAGTGAAATAAGGGTGAATTCTTACTGATATAGTGGAATCAGGTTGCACGCCACAACATGTGAAATAATGGTGGATTGATACGGTGAAATAAGGGTGAATCATGGTACTGATCTTTGTTATATTGTGGGATCGGGTTGTGCATCACAATATATATTTGTTTATGATTGTTGATACTGTCACGATGGAATAAGGGAGGATTGTGTTGTACGGTGGGATCAGGTTGTGCGCCGCAACAATCTATGTGTTTCTATTTCCTTGTGCTGTGTTGGTTTTCAGTATTTTTCATACGAAACTCTAAGGATTGGTAATTCTGACATTCACTGCTTTTCTTTGAGGATTTATCCATTTTCTTCAGTTAACTGCCTTATTTCGCTCCATATTTTCCTTCCTGTCTTTATTTTATATTGCGTACAAGTTATAGTATAAATGACATGCCTTAGCCTCGTCACTACTTCATCGATGTTAGGCTCGACACTTACAGAGTACATGGGTTCGGTTGTATTCATACTACACTCTTCACTACTTGTGCAGATTTTGGAGTCTATCTCAGCAGTAGTCATTAGCGTGCTCAGGTTGGCTAGGAGTGAAGAGACTTGAGGTACAGTTGCTCGGCGTCCGAGGCCTCCAGAGTCCACTTTCCTTTTATTAGTTGTGCATTTTCCCTCATACAACTTTATGTTTTAATCAAACCTTTATTTGAACTCTTCTATCCTTGTTTTCTCGTAGATGGCGAGAACACGTTTCGCATCCTCAGCTGAACAGCAGCTGGAGCCCCCTGTGGCAGCTCCTACAAGGGGCAGATGTCGAGGTCGAGGTCGCGCCAGAGGCCGAGGCAAAGGTAGAGCTCAGCCTAGAGCTAGAGCAGTAGCAGCAGTAGTGGAGCCTCGGGTAGATTTTGATGAGGAGGTTCCAGCTCCGACTGTACCAGTTGGACCAGCTTAGGTCCCAGAGGAGTTCATCACCACCTTAGTGCTTTAGGACGCTCTAGTCCGTTTGGTGAGCCTTATGGAGAGTGTGGCCCAGGCCGGTACATTTCCTATGGCACCGGCCATCTCTCAGGCTGGGGGAGGAGCACAGACTCCAGCTACTCACATTCCGGGGTAAATGGCTCCTTAGTATCAGACACCAGCTGCCCCGCCATTTGTGGTAGTTCAGCCGGTTGCTGCGGCACAGGCCGGTGATAGGCCCGCCATGTCCTTCGAGGATTTATTGCAATTGGACAAGTTTACAAAGTTCTTCCCAGTTCACTTCAGTGGTGCACCTTCTAAGGACCCACAAGATTATCTTGACCGCTGCCATGAGGTGCAGCGGAACATGGGTATAGTTAAGACCAATGGGGTCGATTTTGTTGTGTTTTAGATGACGGGTTCCGCCAAGAGATGGTGGAAGGGTTATGTATCAACCAAACTAGCTTGGTCGCCTTATCTTACTTGGGACCAATTCTCTCAGCTATTTCTAGAGAAGTTCCTCCCTATCACACTGAGAGAGGATTACCACAGGCAGTTCGAGCGTCTCCAGCAGGGTAGTATGACTGTTACTCAATAAGAGACCCGTTTTGTGGATCTAGCCCGTCATGCTCTACTTTTGCTTTCTATTAAGAGAGATAGAGAGAGGATGATAAGGTTTATTGATGGACTCACTCACCGTATCAGGCTTCAGATGCCAAGGAGACTGCCAGATTCGGATTAGTCAAAATAGAACTAGACTCTCCGCCAAAAAAGGAAAAAGTTGAATTTGATGGTGAGATTTCTTTTCAGACGGTTGCTAATGTTTCTAGACGTATCGAGATGGTTCTTTAACAGGAGAGAGGGCAGGGGTTTGATAAGAGGCCTCGTCATTCCGGTGGGTTCAGTGGTGCCTCATATGGAGGCACAGGTACTCTTAGTAGGGGCCATCGTTGGCTCGCATTTGCGAAAATAGATGTCGCATTTGCAAAGATAGAAGGCTCAGAGATTTTTCGCATTTGCAAAGAAGTGTTCGCAATTGCGAGCTTTATGTCGCAATTGCGATAACTGCAGCTGGGTAAAAGAAGGGGAAAACGAGGTTCTAGTTCATTCTTTCAAATTTTCAAGCCTAGAATCCTTACAGACTATTTTTCCAAGAGCTCTTCTTCCCCAATTAGTTGGTAAGAGATTCTAGCCTATTTTCTTTCAATTACCCATTACATTTCATAAGATTTTAACCTAAAATCTAGGATTTTCATGGTAGAAATTGGGGATTTAGGTCGAATTAGGGATTTTTGTAAAATTAAAATTTAGACCTCAAATTGAGGTCAAATTTTGAAATAAACTACATAACTAGGATCTTGGGGTGAACAGGTAATCCGGTTTTGGTACAAATTTTGGGGACCAAGCGGGCCTAGGAGTTGACTTTTGTTGACCTTTTCAATAATGACCTAAATTGAACCTTTTGCATTCGTGAGTAGTTCCTAAGGCTTATTTTGAATCATTTGGTTGATAATTTTCTAGATTTGTTTGGTTCACAGGCTTGATGGAAAGTCAAAGTCGTGGTTGAGCTTTAAGCCGGTTTGGAGCGAGGTAAGTATTGAGTTTAACCTTGATATGAGGGAATTAGGAACCATCGGACTATATGCTATGTGTAATTCATGTGTTGCGGCGTATATGAGAGGTGACGAGTGCTTATACGCCATCGAATTACCTGTTTCGCTGATTTCCCGCTTTTTCTTAATTATTTCCTTCCATGCCTTATCTTTTACGTGTTTTAAATTCCTCCCATGTTGTTATTTGCAACTTGCTAATCATTGTTTCTCGTGTTAAAAATGTCATACCTTTCACTGCTTTCATGACCCGCTGTTATTTGCCTTAGTAGACTTACTTGCACCTTTTAATTGTCATCTCCTGGACTTGTCTTGTCACGTAATATTACAAATGTGAACTCCCAAATTGGTACGAGGCTTCCTTTCTGATTCAGCTTCATATTCATCAATCATAGAGGTTCTTGTGATTTGAGTTATTGATTTGATTGTACTCATTGAATATTTGATACTAACATGGTGGATCGGGTAGCACGCCCCAACAGGTGGAATAAGGGTGGATTGATATGGTGAAATAAGGGTGAATTCGTATTGATATAGCGGGATTTGGTTGTGCGCTTCAACATGTGAAATAAGGGTGGATTGATACGGTAAAATACGGGTGAATCATGACTCTAATATTTGTTAGACCTTTCAATGCTTGTTGCTACCCAATTTTGCCCTCATATTTTTTAATAAGTATAAATACTTTCAAAATATCATTTTGCATCATTATTTAATTATAAATACTTTCAAAATATCATTTTGCATCATTATTTAATTTACAAGACTTTGCACAAGCACATTTTATAATTTTCCATAAATTTTTAGAGCTCTTAAATTATTTTTTTCTTGCATTAAATTACATAAATATTTAGTAATTATCCCTTTAAATTATTTGTAATGACTTAATCACTTAACATTATTATTTGCACCCCTAATACATTATTTAAAATATTTTCACTTCATTTTTATATAATTACAATTGTATTTTTAGGTTATTTGCTCAAATTTGCAACAACCTATATTTTGCATTCTTATTGAGATTGAGATTTCATTTAGGGTCAAAATAATGTTTTACATTTTTTATAGTCTTCTATAATTGTTTAAAGAATTAATTCGCATAAGTAGCATTTTTATATATTTACCTAGTTATTTTATTAAATTATTTTCCTTTTAATTTCTATTTAAAAAAGTTGGCCCAATTTTGAGTTATTTTGGGACCAGACAAACCCAAATCCCTAGCCCAAAACCTCAAGTCCAATACCAAGTAACCCTGCCCATTCCAAAACTGACCCAGACCCCCTTAAACTTTAGTCATTGATCAAAAACGATCAACGGCTCACAACCCTCAACCCCTTCTCTTATAACCCAATCCCTAAGCCCTAAAGACCATTGTCTCTGCTTAGCCGCCCGAGAACGCTCCCCAACCCCCCACCAAAAACCCTAATCGCCGCCTTCTCCAAATCTTCTCCTAATCTCGGCTACAATGGGATTCTCCCCGCATTTACTTACCATATCAGTGTTTCTCCGCTACTGGGTGTTTCTCCATGGTATCACTTAGTACTTGCCTAAATATGGCAAGTACTATCTCTTTAATTCTGCCCGTTCAATTCCAATCTTTTGAATCTGGGCCATATCTCGTCTACATACGTTCAATACCATATTGTGAGTCCGATTTCGTTTGGATTTCTACTGATTTACATTTTTCCTAAAAAATTAGGGTTTCCTGGATTTATCTCTTAAATCGATTTTGAATTGATTTGCATGTTTTCTTTCCTTATTTTTTGTTTAATTTACTTCATTTCCTTGTATGACTCGTTCAATCTTTACTGCTATATAAACCCCTCCCATTTCCCCTCTTAGGACAGACTTTGAATCGATATTTCTTCACTAAAAATTGGGGTTTTTTCTACTCTTTGTTCTATATTCTATTTTGGTCGGCTGAAAGCCAAGGCTACTAAAGACCTTGTTACTTAACTTGTTCTTAGTGCGAACATTGCCCTGAGTTTATCGAAGCTCTTGGAAACTTTGACGCATTGGGATTCTGGGTTTTTGTAGAAGTTTATTCTTTACTATTTTTCATTTAATTTGTGAGCTACTGGACTTTGTAATTTCATTCCTAGGTATCTGTGATTTGCATGTGTTTTCACTCCTAAATTTGTCAGTTCAATGTGTTTTGTGGGATGTTTTGTGTGTAATTCTATTCGCTTTCTTCACTTTTTGGGTCTACTTAACTTTTAGCTTCAAGCATGCCTAAACTTGGTTCTATTAAATTATATATTTTTCAAGTCTGATTAGCCAATGTGTTAAGAATTACTATTGTTTGGACCTTTACACTTGTTAGCATCTTTTGGTGTTTAATTTTTCCTTAGGCTATCAATCATGTTATTCGAACATGCTTTACCTACACAACATTTGTGCTCTCTTTAGTTAGCTAGTCAATTGTATTCAAAACATGAATGTTTACACTCACTATATGGCACAAGTCTGTTTTCCTATCCTATTCTAAATTGATGTGGTGATATCTTGCCTATATAGTATGTTTTGATCATGCTCTCTATTAGTATGCCCTTTAGCATGTTTTGACTTCCTTGACTCACCAGTAGTTGTAATAATATACTCCCCTATCATGTCTGCTACCAAATTCACATGACTATTTCATAATATTAGGACCTACACTTAGCATAATTTGGACCTTTTTCCTTTATTATGAATCTGTATATGATACTTTTCACCAGTCCTGCAAACCTGTTCTTCCCTTGACTTTGTTAATGTAGGACTGTTTATGCACTAAGTGTTGAACATGTTTTCTAAATCTTTGCTAAGTTTGTTCTTAAACTCTATGTCTTGTTCAACTATCTGCTCTATATGCAACTTGACTATGTCTATATCCCTTAGTATTGTCTCTCAACCTTGGTTTACTATCCTTCACCTATCACCTGAGCTCTCTCTTGAATTCTCATTCTTAGACGGCTGAAAGCCAAGGCTACCTAGGTTCTATTATTGACCTCCCTAGTAGAGCACTGCTCGGGGTCCAATTGATACCTTTGTGAACTATAACACACTAGGACTTGGTCCTTAGTCATTCCCTGAATCTTAAACTACCCCTATGCATCCCACTCTATCTTTTTATTTGTTGTATTGGTTGATACTTGGCACTATGGGCTAATAAATTGACTTTGGGGCTCCTTTATGGATTCTGGAATCGTGTGTTTAATGTGGATCTTTATTGGAGGCATGGGTATGATGTGTAAGAGTTACTGAAGGACCGGACAATGCTAGGTATTTTATTTGGGCATGCTGAAGGCTTATTATCATCATTTGTATAATACTTTGATCTTATTCATTATTGGATTTATAATATCTTTTGTATAAACGATTGGGGTGTTAGTAAAAAGGGGAAATGGGTAGAATTTAATATTTGCATGCAAAAAGGGTAGATAATATGCCTATAGGACTTGGTAATTTATTTGTTATATATGTTGTTCAATTACTATGTACAGTATAGAAACGCACACAATGTCTGCTCGCAAACATAAAATGCTGCAATTATATTTATTTCTATGTGTTATTAGAAAAACTGCCTCTAGGAATTAGTCGTCATTGATGTTTCTATCAGTCCTCATCACCTACTAGAAATCATGCCTATAGGGTTCCAATTATTCTACTTGGCACTGTTCACCTAGAAATTATACCTATAGGATTAAGATATGACAATAAAATAAGCTCTAAGTACTATGCGTTAGAGATCCTGCCTATAGGGGCTAATTGCTTGCTATAATTGGTTAATGCTAAACTACTCGAACACTGTTTCATGTACGTCACTGTTAGAAAGAATGAATAATTCTGGGACTTCTCCCAGCAGATCTTGTTACATTCAACTGCGTAGATCACCTAGGCACAACACATATAGGACTAATAACTTAAAATTTGAGATTTCAATAACCACCTTGCAATGCCTGAATAATTCTGTCTATGAGCAATATCATGCATCTGAAACTGCCTGCATACATTGATTCAAAGCCATCTAGAAATTATGTCTATAGGGCTTGCAGTTCTGAATTCTGAAACCTCCTAATTTGCATACATGACCACGTGCATTTTGCTATTTAAATGTGGAGGTTAATGTGAGCCTCTAGCTGCCTTTACATGAAGTCTTTATGTGCTTTTTCCTGTCGCGTAGCTTTTCATTTTTGAGAAGCCTAGATAGGGTCTAGAACCATCCAAATAGAGGTCCAAAACCTCCTGGGCCATAGGTATGGGACGGCTAGTGCACGCGTAAGATACAACTTAGGGTTGAATTAGAACGCTTTTAGGTAAACAACTTTAACATAGTAGTCGCATAGCCGGAGATGATAGTCTGTGCCCGCTGAATAATATGAGTAACACCCTATCCCATGGAAGTTACGAAATATTATTTATGTTGCACGGGGTGATCCTTTAGGCTAAAAAACATAGGACCCCCCCCCCTCCTTTCTTTATTTCATTCTAATAGAAGTGAAAATGTTGTACCTCTATATTCACATTAAGATCTTTGTAAAAAAATTCTTAGATTTTAGTACTCTCTTTGCTTATTTGATCACGTCGCCTAATACACATTATTTAAGTTCGGCCGGGACCCACAGTTTTGGACCTCGAGGAGTGTCTAACACCTTCTCTTTGAGGTAACTTGAGCCCTTGCTCGATCTTTGGTGGCGTTGATGTCACGACCCAAATTTCGGAGTCGTGATGGCGCCTGTCGTGGAACCAGGCAAGCCTCCCTTTTTAACTAAGCTAAATTTCATTTCCAGTAAAAATGTGATTTTAAGCAAATTTATTAATAATATCAAGAAATCTGAAATTTAAAACAATATTTGAAAACTAAATTCAAAACCTCCAACCCCGGATCCGGTGTTACTTGGTCATGAGCTACTATAACATAAAGTAAAGAAAAGGGGAAATGGACAACATTGTCTCAAAATAAAAGCAATAGGCGGAATAAAGAAAGAGAAGGCGAGGTCGCGATCGCCAACTGCTACCTCGACAACTCCAATAGAAACTCTGATCCGCTGCTCAAAATCCGCTACCGGGTCCCGGTGTACCTGGATCTGCACACAAGGTGCAGGGGGTAACGTGAGTACACCAACTCAGAAGTAACGAGCCCAAACTATGGGCTGAGAAGTAGTGACGGACAAAACCTCAATTATGTTACAATAAATAATATACCGAATTTAGACATACTAACAGTTTATCAGGGTGAGTAAATATACCAAGTATGCCAGTATACTCTACATGCCATCATAAAATATATGTTATGAAACCAGTATGAATATGCACATAGTGCTCACAACTCTCCCACAGTGGTCCACTCAGTACTATATATGGCTCTCAGGACCAGGGAAGTTCCATCCCGTAATATGCATAAACACTGGTGACCGTAGTCACTATGTACTGAGGAAAAAGGCCAGTCCATCCCCCACGGAGAAGATCCATCTCCGGAATATAACACTCGGACGATTTCCATATCCAGGGAAGATCCATCCCTCTCATAAACAAAGCTTCGGACAAGATCCATGCCAAGGGAAGATCCATCCCTCACATATCATCAACTTCGGACAAGATTCATGCCCAGGGAAGATCCATCCCTTATCACTTCGGACAAGATCCATGCCCAAGGAAGATCCATCCCTCATCATCAATGCGCTCACTGGGGGTGTAAAGACTCTGGAGGGGCCCTAGTGGCCCAAGTGCCATATCAAGCCAATGAAGGCATGATTTAAATATCACTGCAGTGTGCAGTCCATTCTCATAGCTGTGTCAATAACAAGCTCTCGGCCTCACTCAGTCATTGCTCTTCAGTCTCACTCACATGGATCACAAATGCCTCTATCAGCCCGAAACAATGATAAATTTGCATGTAATTAACAATACTGAGACTGGGATATGAAATGATATGCTATAACATGACTGAGTATATGACATCAAATAATCACGACATGAGACAGCAATATATGACCACTCGGGTCTCAGCATTTCTGGCGTGAAGCCTAGCATTTATACTTAACATGATTTCTAACATGTTCACAATTACCACATTAATAGATGCACAAATATCATCATGGAATAATCACTAAGCGAGGCCATGGGATAAGCCAGGCCACAAATACCCGGTGCACGCCCTCACGCCCGTCACTTGGCATGTGTGTCACCTCAACAATAGTCATAAATCATTTAGCTCGGGGTTTCGAACCCTCAGAACCAAGTTTGGAAATGTTAATTACCTCAAAACCGGCTAAAATACTACTCCGCAGTACCTTTGCCTCTAAATCCGCCCTCTGAGTGATCAAAATCTACCAAGTTCATATTTTTATCATCAATTTATGCTTAAGGAATAAATTCCAATCGAAAAATATCAAATTTAGCTCAAAATCCGACCCCCAGGTCCGCCTCCCAAAACTCAAATTTTTTTACAGAAAAGTGTTCTTCATCCTCCCACGATTTCATACATATAAAGAACACCAAAATCAGAGTCTGTTTGACCCCTCAAATCGACCCCTAAAGGTCTCTTATTCTCAAGCCCCAAAATCTCATTTTCTACTGTTTTTATGAATTAAACGCTAAGATTATGGTCTATAATCACCCATAAATGAGTTTTAATAATCAAATTACTTACCTCTAAGCAACCCACTGATTTTCTCCTTCAAAAAGCTCTCTTCCGCCCAACAATGGTGTAAAATAAGGTTTAAGTCGCGGAAGGGTTTATTTAAATATGCCCAGTGATTTCCTCTCCGCGATCGCAGTCCAAGCCACGCGATCGCATAGACCAATGCTCCTGACCTCCGCGATCGCAGCACTGTGCACGCGACCGCACAGTGCAATCGCCAGCCAACCCCACGTGCCCAGTTTTCCTCTACGCGATCGCGATGAACCCCACGCGATCGCACTGAACTGATCCCCAAAGCTACGTGATCGCGACTTGTATTCTGTGATCGCACTGAAAAAATTCACCCTGGTCCATTTTAACCCTACGCGATCGCACGCCTACCTACGCCATCGCAGTGAACAACCTTCAGCTGTGAAAACACCAGAAACAACAGTGTTTTTCAGTCCAATAATGCCCGTTAACCACCCGAACTCAAATCTCGAGCCCCTCGGGACCCCAACCAAAGTTACCAACACATCCCATAACATCATTCAAACTTAGTTACACTCTCAAAACACCAAAACTAACATCAAAACACCAAATTTACATCGGATTCAAGCCTAAGAACTTTGAAAATTTTAAAATCCACCAACGATGCCGAAACTATCCAAAACAACTCTGATTGACCTGAAATTTTGCAGACACATCCAAAATGACATTACGAACCGGTTCCAATTTCCGTAATTCCATTCCAACCCCGATAGCCTATTTTTCACTGCCGACTGGAAATCACCAAAAACTAACTTTCGCCAATTCAAACCTAATTCTACACCGGACATCACAAAAATATTCTGAACACACTCCTAAGTCCCAAATCACCTAACGAAGCTATCCGGGCCATAAAATCTGCATTCCGAGGTCGTTTACCAAAAATTCAACTCTTAGTTGACTTTTCCCATTATAAGGCTATCTTTTAAAGACTAAGTTACTGAATTCTCATTTAACCATTTCAATTTCAAGCCTATCGACTCTAACACATCAATAATAGAATAACCAACCTATGACAAGTCAATAACAGCAATAAAAATGCAAGTTCTACGTGACGATATATCGGGTCGTTACAGTTGACTAGTCAAAACAGAGTTACTAGCAAATAGGTTCCCTAACGCACCTTAAAAATCGTTAGGTAGCGACTCTCCTCTTTTAATACTTCTTTAAAAGAGTTGTCACATGTCGAAACTCGATTTCGCGAGAAAAAGGGGCGCGACAGCATGGCGACTCTGCTGGGGAATTATACTTAGGCTCTTACCATAATGAACTTGCCTTATGTGGATTAGTTTTCTTTGTTATAAACGCGCATTCATTTCCATATTTATTTTTTAAAATTTTCTATTACATGCACATCCCTTTCACATTCTCCTTTACTTGTTTAAATTTGTTATAACATGCACATCTCTTCCCTTCTTCACCTTTATTTGTTTAAATTGGTCACAACATGATCATCCCTTTCCTATTCGCCTTTATTTGTTTAAAGACTATTATATCATGCCTCTCCTATCCCCATTACCTTGCTTACTTTATTATATTCTCATTTATTTCACGAACTAACTTCTTTCCTTGTTTTTCTTTTATGCCTTTCATGTTTTACCTTTATACTGTATTTACCGCTTTTCCATATTTACCACGCAAATACTTGACAATGTGTTATTATCTCTGCATAAAGTATGCTCCACATCATACTCCACTCGTGCCAACTATCAACATAGCGGCACTTGATGAGTGTCCGCGCTTATCCAGAATTATCTTTTTTAAAATCAGAAAGGCTTATTTGCGGTAGACTAGTCGATCAGCAGTGCAATCGACGGTCCCGTACCTTTCCCTTTCAAGTTGTCCCCTTGAGAGTACCGGTCTAGATCATTCTAGAAACCTCGCTCCAATATCAACTATGCATGCATCATGTCAAACCTAGTATGGGTTAGAACGTTGTTCACGTGATAACCCACTAAGATAAGCCTTGTCTAAAGTCCGACGAGATTTCCAAAATCCCAATGGACACCATCACGTTATGTGCATTACTTAGAGAAAACGTGCTAGTATGTTGATCATTAATGTGTAAATAGTCAAATCTGGAGGGGGAAAGCGCTAAATTTATTTGTTTGCAAAAAATGAAGCCCGAAAGTCCCCAGATTCGGCATGGTTCAAAACATCCCATCTTTGCTGCTTGATTGGTGGAAGAACCTCTTGCCTAGTGACAAGAATCATGTGAAAAGGGTCCTTGTTAATTTACCGTCCTTATTGGACATCCGGACAAATATAGCATTAATTAAGGCCGCCACTATGTTTTGGGATGAGAAAAGGGTTGTCTTCCGCTTTGGTGACATAGAAATGATTCCCTTCCTATAAGAAATAGGAGGTTTCGCTAAGCTTCCATGGGATAGTCTGAGTTTATTAGTACCAGAAAATCGTAACCCCCCCCCCC
>ML421782.1:0-19242 GCA_005239525.1 Nicotiana knightiana | reverse complement strand
GTTTTTTAAAAATGTTGGGTTTCAAGAAAAATGATGAGTTACTTTGCCTGAAGAAGTCATACATCCCATTTGAATTCCTTTATGAACGTTATGGTCACAGCAAGTCATATCTCCTTCATCATGATGAACTTGCCATCACTTCCTTGGGTTGGACGCACCGCCGAGTTTATGTGTTCATTGTCTGCTTCTTGGGTCTGCTGATATTTCCGATGAATGGGGGAAGGATCCACACTCACTTAGCCATGGTCGCTAGGACTCTAATGGAAAGAATCAAGGGGCAAATTTACACTATCATCCCCATGATCTTGGCCGAAATGTACCGCGCTCTAGATCGATGCAAGCAGGGAATTAATCTGAAAAATAGGGTTATAGATGACGTTGTTGAAGCACAAGTCAAGTATAGGGTGCTGCGCAAAAGGGTCTTCGAGTCTGAAGCCAGGCATTTGGAACAACATAAAGTGGATATGGAAGCAATCAATGAATGGAGAGAAATTGCTACTAAATCAATAGAGAGATTGGAATATTTGGAGCAAGGGTTAATCGAACTTAAGGGAAAGATGAGAATAAGAATCTCGGATTGTCAGAACACGAAAGGCTATGAAGGACAGCATCTAGCAATGGCTTACCTACTGTTGGATATGCACGACCGGGGGAACCTGATTGATGGATCCAAGAAGGCCACACATAGATAAGGTCCTTCTGGGGCAAAGTAAATTAGGAAACAATGTCTTTACTGCTTTCTAGATTTGTTTTAGATTTTGATTGTAATAAGGCAAATGACATTAGTGACTTTCTCATTATTGTCGTTTTAGTAAGGATTTGATTCATTTTCGTATTAATGAAATGACATAATTATTGGCACAAATTTTCTCCAAGTCTATGTGTCACTTAGGCCTACCTCAAGCACAATGTGGTCCCTTAAATTAGGACGCAAATTTATTAATTTTGCAACACATGTTCAATATCGCAAACATTCTTTTAATACTCTTTACTGACTTGGTTACCTTTTGTTTTTCTTTCCTTTTGCTTATTTCCATTCCCCAATGTTGGTTCGTGCATATTGGCATCGTCAACATATCACACTAGATCCAGAGGTCCTCCACCTCCTCCTCCACCAAGTGATCCCAAGAACAAAGGAAAAGCGAAGATGGATGATGTGAGTGGTATTAGAAAAGACAATGTTACCCACGCAGAGAACATTGAAACTTCAGACGGTCGGAGTACACCAGCCCAGAATGATTTGGCCCTACGTATGGAACATAAAATATTGGAGCTACAAGGGGAACTTGAGCAGGTCCGTAACTTGGCAAACCTTTCCCTCACTCTAAACGTCCCCGACATAAACCAACAAAATACGATCGCCCAAACCCGGCACCTCCCCAAAACACACAAAACCAAAATCCACCAAATCCTCTCGCGCCACATCAATACACCACACCTCCTCAAAACCATAATCCTCCACCAGTACATATCCCTCCACAAAACCATCACCATCCG
This sequence comes from Nicotiana knightiana, assembly GCA_005239525.1. Taxonomy (NCBI): domain Eukaryota; kingdom Viridiplantae; phylum Streptophyta; class Magnoliopsida; order Solanales; family Solanaceae; genus Nicotiana; species Nicotiana knightiana. The sequence goes on along the minus strand of ML421782.1, from coordinate 17,745 downwards.
ACTCAATATCCACAAACTACCACTTACCACACTCCTCAAAACGCACCACAACTTACTCATGATCCCCAAAACTCAACCAATGACCACCATTATGCCCAGATCCCCAGAGTCCACCAAAGCAATCCCATATATGTGGAAACTTTACCCCATACCCCACAACAAATCCTATATATACCAGAATCCACCGAGAAGGACATGTTTGTCAAGAACATGGCTGAAGAACTCAAGAAGCTCACCGATAGGGTTCAGAGTGTCGAAGGCGGCAAGGGAATTGAGGGTTTGAATTATGAGTATTTGTGTATTCATCCAGATGTAGAACTGTCAGAGGGTTACAAACCTCCCAAGTTCGGAATGTTCGGCGGAACTGGTGATCCGAAAGTGCATCTGAGAACGTATTTGTGATAAACGTGTAGGGGTTGGCAAGGATGAACAAACCGTATGAAGTTGTTCATAAGGAGCCTCACTGGGGATGCCTTGTCTTGCTTTATCAGTCAGAACCCAAAGAAGTAGGTTAATTGGGTGAGCATGGCGTCAGATTTCATGGATCGGTTCAGGCTCAACACAGAAAATGTGCTAGACGTTTTCTACATTCAGAACCTCAACCTTCCGCGAGTATGCTACTCGGTGGAGGTCCAAAGACGCAAAAGTAAGGCCATCACTTGAAGAAGAAAAGATGAATAAGTTCTTCGTCAGAGCTCAAGACCCACAATACTATGAAAGATTGATGGTTATTCAAAACCATAGATTTTCTGACATCTTCAAGCTGGGGGAAAGAATAGAAGAAGGTATCAAAAGCGGAATGGTGACAAACTTCGAAGCACTCCAAGCCACAAATAAAGCTTTGCAGTCAGGAGGTATCTCCAAGAAGAAAGAAGTAGGTGTAGTAATGGTAGCCCAAGGTCCCAAGTCTCCTCTCACATACCAAACACCTCCACCCACATATCAGCCTTCACCCCCCAGATACCAACAACCTTCCACCACCTATCACACTTATAACTCCCAACCAACATATTACCATTCACCACCGACCCACCAAAATTACCAAAAACCAAGACAAAATTTCGAGCGCAGACCACCCAGATAATACACTTCGATTGCTGAACCCATAAAACAACTATACGAGAGGCTGAAAACTGCTGGTTATGTCACTCACATTTCCGTTGTTGCTATGGAAAACTCTTCTCAGTGGATTAATCCAAAAAAGACATGTGCCTATCACTCAGGCATGAAAGTTCACACTATTAATGAGTGTCATACCCTGAAGGATAAGATCTAGACATTAATTGATACTAAAGTCATACAGGCAAAGGAGGTCGCACCCAACGTTCATAACAATCCTCTCCTGGATCACAGAGGTGAAGGGATAAACGTGATAGAGACCGATGAAGAATGGGATCTGGAAGGGTTAATTGGACTCATTCGGGAAGGGGATAATCCTAAAACATCTCCAGTCACTCTCACACCTATCGTGGTACAAACTCAGGCACCAATTGAAGTTGAAGTAGTCGCACTGACTCCCTTTGAAATTGAAGTGAAAACACCTTTCACCGTGATGGTAGCACCTACATTGTCTATAAGTCTAATGTTATAACATGGGATTATGTAGCGGTAGCAAGAAGGAAAGGAAAAAAAATGGAAGAAACAGGTGCAGCGCAAGGCATGACTAGAACCGGTAGGCTTTATCACCCAAGCATATGGGAGGAACAAAAAAATAAGCTGAGTCTAATCCTCCTATCATTGAGACTGGCTCGATGACCTTTGGAGAAAGGTGCAAGCAAGAGAAACTCTGTGGTTGACGATCTGAACAATACCCCTGCTCAAATATCTATTTTATCATTGCTGCAAAACTCCGAGGCACATAGGAATGCTCTGATGAAGGTGTTAAATGAAGCTTATATACCCACTAACATCACCAGTGGAGAAATGGACAACATGGTAGGGAAAGTGTTGGAAAGCCACAAGATCACTTTTCATGAAGATGAGCTACCACTAGAAGGACTAAGTCACAACAGGGCACTGCATGTCCCGGTGCAATTTGAAGAAAAATTCATCGCTAGAGTCTTGATAGACGGGGGATTGAGTCTCAACATATGTCCTCTAACTACTCTAAAAAGACTGGGTAAAGGCCTGCACGAGATACAAGTAGGAAGTATGAATGTGAAAGCATTTGATGGATCTCAAAGGGCCACGATTGGAGAAATCAACCTCACCCTACAAATGGGCTCAACCTGGTTTGATGTCGAGTTTCAAGTACTGGATATATCTTCTACCTACAATCGATTGTTAGGGAGACCCTGGATACATGCCGCTAGGGCCGTAGCTTCTACTCTACATCAGGCCGTGAAGTTTGAATGGACCATCATGAAGTGATTATCCATGGAGATGGGAGTAACCCCATTTACACCAATCAAATTGTTCCAGTCGTCGAGAATAGAAAGAAGTTGGGTGGAGAAACATATCATCGCATTGAGCGCGTCAACGCAATTGAGAAAGATAAATAGTGGAAAAATAAGATAGAAAGCACATTGTCGTGGACATGGTATGAACACTTGGCAAGGGTCTTGGCAAGAATCTATAGGGGATCACCAAACTAATGCAGCTAAAGCGTCATGGTAAAACTTTTGGGCTTGGGTATGAATACACCTGGAAAGAGTATCAGTATTGCTCGCCGCCATGGCGTGGTCCTTATTACCCACTAGAACAACCAATACCACATTTGCACCAGTCATTTCATCAAGCTGACATGATGTGGGGGTCCGAAGAAGATGAAGTTTTAGCTGGCATAAGGAATCTGTTTTTGGATGATGAAGACATGGATTACTGTGCGATAGTTGAGGAGGAGGAGGAGGAGGAAGGCCTTATTATTCAGACCGTGGAGAAAGGAGTTGTTCTCAAGAACTGTACCGTTGCACCATCAAGAGCCCGTTGAGTTCCTGGGTAGCCTGGCAATTAGCATCATTTACCTTTAAAAGCAATTTTATGAGCATCTAAGACATTTTTCAGTATTTTGTTTTAAGCATATTTTGTTATAAAATAATTGCTTGAATCATCGAGCTGCACTTGTCAGACGTTTTTAAATTTTATCAATGGATTTCTATTTTTAGTATTTATTATTATCCTTTACATTTTCTCTCTACAACATTATTATTACTTATCCCGATGAACCTACGACTGTGACATGTAATGATATAATGCAACATGAGGATAGTGATTCATAGGATCTGGAAGAGGATATAATACTTGAGGAAATTATTAGAGAAGTGGAAAACTCCGAGAAACAAGCCTAAGTCTAACTTGGACGAGACTCAAATACTAATTTGGGAGATTCCGAAATAGTCAAGGAAACGCGTGTTAGAATTCATCTATCGCCGTCAGAGAAGGAAGAATACATCCGATTATTGAAGGAGTATGAGGACATTTTTGCATGGTCCAATGATGATATTACCAGTTTGAGCACATCCATAGTGGCTCATAAGCTATTTACCGATCCCATGTGTCCACCTGTAAAGAAGAAACTCAGATAGTTCAAGCCAGATATGAGTTATAAAAGAGGAAGTCACCAAGCAGATCAAAGCCAAGGTTCTCAGAGTGGTTGAATATCCGACCTGGTTGGCTAACATTGTGTTGGTTCCAAAGAAAGATGGGAAGGTCAGAGTGTGTGTCGATTATCGGGACTTCAACAGAGTAAATCCCAAAGATGATTTCACATTGCCTAATATACACATACTGATCGACAATTGTGCTAAGAACGAACTCCAATCCTTTGTGGATTGTTTCGCGAGATATCATCAGATATGGATGGATGAAGAGGATGCTGAAAAGACAGCCTTTATTACACCATGGGGAGTGTATTGTTTCAAAATGATGTCGTTTGGCTTGAAGAATGTCAGAGCCACTTATATGAGAGCTATGACAACTATTTTCCATGACATGATACACAAGGAGATAGAGGTGTACGTGGACGACGTCATCATCAAATCTAAAAAGGGTGCAGATCACAAAACAGATTTGAGGAAATTTTTTGATCGAATTCGAAGGTACAATCTGAAACTGAATCCCGCAAAGTGTGCCTTCGGAGTCCCTGCTGGAAAATTGTTAGGGTTCATCGTCAGTCGCCGAGGAATTGAGCTAGACTCGTCAAAGTTCAAGGCTATCCAAGACTTGCCACCTCTGAAGAACAAGAAAGATGTGATGAGTTTCTTAGGGAGTTTCAATTACATCATCCGTTTCATAGCACAATCAACTGTGATCTGTGAACAGATTTCAAAATGTTGAAGAAAGACGGTGCAACAAGTTGGACTGAAGAATGTCAGAAAGCCTTTGACAAGATCAAGGAATATTTATCCAAACCACCTGTTCTGGTCCCATCGGAACCTGGGAGACCTATGCTACTTTATTTATCTATACTAAATGGGGATTTTGGTTGTGTTCCGGGACAACACGACGAGACGAGAAGAAAGGAGAAGGTCATATACTATCTGAGTAAGAAATTCACACCCTACGAAGCACGGTATTCTTTTCTGGAGCGCACCTGCTGCGCTTTGACATAGATAGCTCAAAAGCTGAGGCAATAATTCTGTGCCTACACCACATATCTCATATCAAGGGTGGATCCGCTAAAATACATCTTCTAGAAACCCATGCCTATGGGAAATTTAGCAAAATGGCAAATACTACTGAGTGAGTTTGACATCATCTATGTAACTCAGAAGGCGGTCAAAAGGCAAGCATTGGTGGATCATCTTGAACGAAATCCTGTAGACCGAGAATACGAACCATTGAAGACGTATTTTCCTGATGAAGAGGTATCATTCGTAGGAGAAGATATCATCGAAGCATATGATGGTTGAAGAATGTTCTTCGATGGAGCTGAAAACTTCAAGGACGTGGATATTGGAGCAGTCTTAGTGTCAGAAACATGTCAACACTATCCAGTATCCACAAAACTCAAATTTCCATGTACCAACAATATGGCAGAATATGAGGCTTGCATCTTAGGACTCAGGCTAGCCATTGACATGAACGTTCAAGAATTGCTGGTAATTGGAGATTCTGACCTTTTGGTACATCGGGTTTTTGGAGAATTGGCCGCAAAGAATACCAAAATATTTCCATATTTGTACAATGTACAAGAGTTGATGAATAGATTCACAAAAATAGAGTTCAAACATGTTCTGAGAATCCAGAATGAGTTCGCAGATGCATTGACCACTTTATCTTCCATGATATAACACCCAGACAAGAATTTCATCGATCATATCCCAGTAGGGATTCATAATCAACTAGCTTATTGTGCTCATGTCAAAGAAGAAATTGATGGAAATCCATGGTTCCACGATATCAAAGAATATTTGGCAAAAGGAGAGTACCCGGAGCACGCAAATCATACTAGGATACGCACACTCCAAAGATTATCCAACCATTTCTTCCAAAGCGGAGGAATTCTGTATAGAAGGACTCTAGACCTGGGATTATTAGGGTGTGTCGATGCTAAGGAAGCGTCCAGATTGCTCGAAGAAAAACATGCCGGAACTTGCGGACCGCACATGAACGGTTTTGTCTTAGCTAAGAAGATATTGAGAGCAGGATATTTCTGGATGACTATGGGAAAAGACTATAACAAGTATGTCCAAAAGTGTCATCAATGCGAAGTACATGCTGATATGATACGAGTTTCACCCAATAAACTCAATGCAACAAGTGTACCTCGGTCTTTCTCCGCTTGGGGGATGGATATTATTGGTCTAATCGAACCCGCTGCTTCAAATAGGCACAGGTTCATTCTACTAGCCATAGACTATTTCACGAAATGGGTTGAAGTCGCATCTTACAAGGTTGTAACTAAGAAGATCATCGCAGATTTCGTTCGGGGTCGTATTATTTGTTGGTTTGGGGTACCAGAATCAATCATCGCCGACAATGCCGCCAACCTTAACAATGATCTGATGAAATCCATGTATGAAACCTTCAAGATCAAGCACAAGAATTCCACAGCATACAGGCCGCAAATGAATAGAGATGTGGAAGATACCAATAAGGACATCAAGAAGATATTGAGGAAATGGTATATAATCATAAAAAATGGCACAAGAAATTACCATTGCCCTACTTGGATATCGTACCACGGTTCGTACATCGACTGGGGCAATTGCTTATATGTTGGTCTATGGTACTGAAGTCATTATTCCTGTCGAAGTAGAAATTCCTTCTTTGAGAATTATGCAAGAGGCTAAACTCAGTGATGCAGAATGGGTACGGAGTCTCTATGAACAATTGGCTCTCGTTGATGGGAAAAAAATGAATGTGGTATGTCACGGTCAACTCTACCAGAACAGAATGTCCAGAGCTTTCAACAAAAATGTCAGGACTAGACAATTCACACCAGGAGAGTTGGTGCTAAAGGCGGATCTTCCCGCATCAAAATGAAGCCAAGGGGAAGTTTTCACCTAATTGGTAAGGGCCCTACATGGTTCATCGAGTGCTAACGGGAGGAGCACTCATACTTGCAGAAATGGACGGAGAAATTTGGCCAAAACCTATCAACTCAGACGCAGTCAAGAGATACTATGTTTAGTATTGTTTACATTTCTTCATTTGGTGTAACTGAACTACGCTTGACCTGATTACCGTTTAAGAGGGGATATGTAGGTAGCCCTGTGGGTTCGGTCACATCTTAATAAAATCTTCATTTGTTTCCATTATCAAACCTGGGGCAGAATTTTGAGGAGGACCTAAAAATTCCAAAGCAAGTCCAGCCAACTTCGTCAGACACAGAACAGTTAAAGAACCACATTTAAACTGGTGCAGAATTTTGAGGAGGACCCTCAAAATTCTAAGGCAAGGAGGTCACAATGTCTCTAAAATATGTCAATGTCATCATTTCATCTAAATTACTTGATATTGAATGCTATTATATTTTAAATAACAATATTCATGTTTTCCAAAATTTTATTTCTTTAAAAGCCAGAAGTTATCCAGGGAAACTCAAACAGGATCTCGAGATAGGAGCAAAGTCAAATCAAGAAGACGAAAGCACAAACCGACCTTTCCCCACAAAACTCACAATGTTCTTTGGATGCAGGCACAATAAGACAACAATATTTGCAGACACATCAGGTCAATACCCTCAAGATAACAAATTATCTATCACAAGCACCTCCAGCTAAGAAATTCTTTACTATCACTCATCGTTTTCTTGCATGAGGCTAAGCACTGCCTCCCTAATTGCATAAGGCTAAGCATTGACTTCCCTTGCATGAGGCTAAGCGTTGCCTCCCTAATTGCATAAGGCTAAACACTGTCTTTCTTTGCATGATGCTAAGCACCACCTCCTTAATTGCATAAGGCTAAGCACTGCCTTTCCCGCATGAGACTAAGCATTTTGTCCCCTTTGCATGAGGCTAAGCATTGCCTCCTTAATTGCATAAGGCTAAGCACTGCCTTTCCTGCATGAGACTAAGCATTGTCTCCCCTTTGCATGAGGCCAAGCACTGCCTCCCCGATTGCATAAGGCTAAGAACTGTCTTTCCTGCATGAGACTAAGCATTGTCTCTCTCTTTGGATGAGACTAAGCACTTCATCCCTTCTTGCATAATGCTAAGCACTATCTTTCCTGCATGAGACTAAGCATTGTCTCATCTTCTTGCATAGGTCTAATCATTGCCTTTCTTTTCATGAGACTAAGCATTGTCTCCACTTTTGGTGTAAGGCTAAGCACTGCCTTATACTATCTCCATTACGCTATCAAAGATTTGGAACTATCCTCTATTCACCTGGGGCTAAGCATTGCCCTTATCTTACCCAAGTCTAAGCCTTGTCTTGTTTCATTGCGCATATGACCAAACATCATATCTTTGCATTCATGGGCCGAAACATAGCCATTTTTTCCAAAGGCGTCATAGTCCGAAGGCATCATCCTCATAGCCCGAGGACACTATTCCATGGCCCGAGGATCTCTCAAAAGTGCACATCATTATTCAAAGAAGTCATGGTTCAGAGGCACCATTCTCATGGCCCGAGGACATCATTTCATGGCCTGGGAATCCCTTATCACATGATTCATGGCCCAAGACGTCATAGTTTAAGGACATCATCTTCATCGTCCAAAGACAACCTTCATGGTCCAAAGGGAATTTGCATCATGTTTAAATGCTCACAATAACCCATATATATTCGCATGCGCTATGTTTTAAGTTTTGCAGGTAATTCAGGAAGTAACCGTTCTTTAAATGGGAGCAATCTTTGCTCCGGTTTCCGTTCAACATTCACATCCTACAATTATTTCAAACGTAACCAACTACCATCAGTTACCCACTTTTACTTGATAACCGTTCAGATACTCGTTCTGAGATACATCTGTAACGTTTCAGACTCACATTCATGATTTCGTATAAACTCATCTGATACTGTCCTACCCAAAAGAACCCTTTCCGAAGCATACGACCATTCCTTTAACAACTCCATCAGTTCAGTTCAGTTCACCATTGGATCCAGAACTACACACGGCCTGATTTCCATAACACCAGGGATATGTAAGAAACTCAGGAACCAGGGTTCGGCCTCCATTTTTAAAAATCACATCATTCGGCCAAAATTTGTCATCATTTTCTTTACCCGACAATTCTTTCATCATTCCCGGATAAAGAAGGGAGATGTTGATACCCAATTTTGCCCCCATATTTATTAAATAAGCGTAAATACTTTCAAAATATCATTTTGCATCATTATTTAATTTACAATATTTACACAAGCACTTTTTATAATTTTCCATAAATTTTTAGAGCTCTTAAATTAATTTTTTCTTGTAGTAAATTACATAAATATTTAATAATTATCCCTTTAAATTATTTGTGATGACTTAATCACTTACAATTATTATTTTCACCCCTAATACATTTTTTAAAATATTTTCACTTCATTTTTATATAATTACAATTGTATTTTTAGCCTATTTGCATAAATTTCCAATAATAGCCTATATTTTGCATTCTTATTGCGATTGGTATTTCATTTAGGGTCAAAATAATGTTTTACATTTTTTATAGTTTTCTATCATTGTTTATAGTATTAATTTGAATAAGTAGCATTTTTATATATTTACCTAGCTATTTTATTAAATTATTTCCCTTTTAATTTCTATTTAAAAAAATTTGTCCTAATTTTTAGTTATTTTCGGACCAGACAAACCCAAATCCCTGGACCAAAACCTCAAGCCCAATCCTAAGTAACCCTGCCTAGTCCACCCTCAACCCCTTCTCTTATAACCCAATCCCTAAACCCTAGAGACCATTGTCTCTGCTTAGCCGCCCTCAAACGCTCCTCCCCTACCAAAAACCCTAATCGTCACCTTCTCCAAATCTTCTCCAAATCCCGGCTACAATGGGATTCTCCCCACATTTACTTACCATATCAGTGTCTCTCTGTTACTGGGTATTTCTCCATGGTATCACTTAGTACTTGCCTAACTATGGCAAGTACTATCTCTCCGATTCTGCCCGTTCAATTCCAATCTTTTGAATCTGGGCCATATCTCGTCTACATACGTTCAATACCATATTGTGTGAGTCCGATTTATTTTGGATTTCTGCTAATTTACACTTCCCCTAAAAAATTAAGGTTTCCTGGATTTCTCTCTTAAATCGATTTTGAATTGATTTGCACGTTTTCTTTCCTTATTTGTTGTTTAATTTACTTTGTTTTCTTGTATGATTCATTCAAAATTTACTGCTATATAACCCCCNCCCCATTTCCCCTCTTGGGACAGACTTTGAATCGATATTTCTTCACTAAAAATTGGAGGTTTTGCTACTTTTTGTTCTATATTCTGTTTTGGTCGGCTGAAAACCAAGGCCACAAAAGAAATTGTTACTTAACCTGTTCTTAGTGCGAACATTGCCCTGAGTTCATCAAAGCTCTTGGGAACTCTGACGCATTGGGATTCTGGATTTTTGTGGAAGTTTATTCTTTATTGTTCTTCGTTTAACTGGTGATTTACTGGACTTTGTAATTTCATTCCTATGTATCAGTGATTTGCATGTGTTTTTAGTCAGTTCAATGTGTTTTTTGGGCTATTTTATGTGCAATTATGTTTACTTTCTTCAATTTTTAGGTCTCTTTAACTTTTAGCTTCAAGCATGCCTAAACCTGGTTCTATTAAATAAGATATTTTTCAAGTCTGATTAGCCAATGTGTTAAGAATTACTATTGTTTGAGACCATTACACTTGTTAGCATATTTTGGTGTTTAATTTTGCCTTAGGCTATCAATCTTGTTATTCGAACATGCTTTACCTACACAATTTGTGCTCTCTTTAGTTAACTAGTCAATTGTATTCAAAACATGAATGTTTACACTCACTATATGGCACAAGTTTATTCCTATCTTCTTCTCAATTGTTGTGGTGATATCTTGGCTTTATAGCATGTTTTGATCATGTCCTCTATTAGTATGCCCTTTAGTATGTTTTGACTTCCTTGATTCACCAGTAGTTGTAATAATCTGCTCCTCTATCATATATGATACCAAATTCATATGACTATTCATAACATTAGGACCTACACTTAGCATAATTTGGACCTTTTTCCTTTATTATGAATCTGTGTATGATAATTTCACCAATCCTGCAAACATGTTCTTCCCTAGACTTTGCTAGTGTAGGGTTGTTTATGCACTAAGTGTTGAACCTATTTTCTAAATCTTTTCTAAGTTTGTTTTTAAACTCTATGACTTGTTCAACTATATGCTCTATATGTAACTTGACTTTGTTTGTATCCCTTAGTTTTGTCTCTCAACCTTGGTTTAATATCCTTCACCTATCACCTGAGATCTCTCTCGAATTCTCTTTCTTAGCCGGCTGAAAGCCAAGGCTACCTAAGTTCTATTATTGACCTCCCTAGTGTGAGAACTGCTCGAGGTCTAATTGAGACCCTTGTGAACTCTGACACACTAGCACTTGGTCCTTAGTCATTCCCTGGATCTTAAACTACCCCTATTCATTCCAATCTATCATGTTATTTTGTTGTATTGGTTGATACATGGCACTATAGGCTAATAAATTGACTTTGGGGCTCCGTTATGGATTCTGGAGTCGTATGCTTAATGTGGATCTTTATTGGAGGCCTGGGTATGTTGTGTAGGAGTTATTGAAGGCCCGGAAAATGCTGGGTATTTTATTTGGGCCTGCTGAAGGCTAATTATCATCATTTGTATAATACTTTGATCTTATTCATTATTGGGCATGTAATAACTTTTGTATAAACAATTGGGGTGTTAGTAAAAAAGGAAAATGGGCAGAATTTAATATTTGCATGCAAAAAGGGTAGATAATATGCCTATAGGACTTGGTAATTTATTTGTTATATATGTTGTTCAATTACTATGTACACTATAGGAGCAACGCCATTAGACGAAGCGCGCGCACGCACTGTCTACTCCCAAACACAAAATGCTGCAATTATATTTATTGCTATGTGTTATTAGAAAACCTGCCTATAGGAATTAGTCATCACTGATGTTTCTTTCAGTACTCATCGCGTACTAGAAATCATGCTTATAGGATTCCAGTTATTCTACTTGGCACTGTTCACCTACAAATTATGCCTATAGGATTAAGATATGACAATAAAATAAGCTCTAAGTACTATGCGTTAGAGATCCTGCCTATAGGGAATAAATGTTTGGTATAATTGGTTAATGCTAAACTACTTGAACACTGTTTCATGTTCGTCATTGTTAGAAAGCATGAATAATTTTGGGACTTCTCCCAGCAAATCTTGTTACATTAAACTGCGTAGATCACCTAGGCACAACACATATAGGACTAATAACTTAAAATTTGATATTTTAATAACTAGCTTGTAATGCCTGAATAATTATGTCTATGAGCAATATCCTGCATCTGAAACTGCCCGCATACTTCGATTCAAAGCCATATAGAAATCATGTCTATAGGGCTTACGTTCTGAATTGTGAAACCTCCTAATTTGCATACACGTCCACGTGCATTTGTTGTTTTAAGTGTGGAGGTTAATGTGATTCTCTAGCTACCTTTACACGAAGTCTTTATGTGTTTTTGCATGTCGCCTAGCTTTTCATTTTTGAGCAGCCTAGATAGGGTCTAGAACCAGCCAAACAGAGGTTCAAAACCTCCTGGGACATAGGTATGGAACGGGTAGTGCACGCGTAGGATACGACTTAGAATTGAATTAGAACGCTTTTAGGTAAACAACTTTAACATAGTAATCGGGTAGCAGGAGATGATAGTTTGTGCCCGATGAATAATATGAGTAACACCCTATCCCAAGGGAGCTACGAAATATTATTTATGTTGCACGGGGTGATCCTTTAGGCTAAAAAGCATAGGATCCCCCCCCCCTCTCCTTCCTTTCTTTCTTTCATTCTAGTAGAAGTGAAAATGTTGTACCTCTATATTCGCATCAAGATCTTTGTAATAAAATTCTTAGATTTTAGTACTCTCTTTGCTTATTTGATCATGTAGCCTAATCCACATAATTTAAGTTCGGTCGGGACCCATACTTGTGGACCTCGAGGAGTGCCTAACACCTTCTCTTTGAGGTAACTTGAGCCCTTACTCGATCTTTGGTGGCGTTGACTAGTCAAAATAGAGTTACTTGCAAATAGGTGCCCTAACGAACCTTAAAAATGTTAGGTGGCGACTCTCCTCTTTTATTACCTTTTTAAAAGAGTTGTTACATATCGAAACCCGATTTCGAGAGAAAAAGAAGCGCGACAATGCTGTGGTTGGCTAGAAATGAGGAGAATTGAGGTTCAGCTGCTCGTCCGTAGCCCCCAGAGTCCCCTTTTCTTTTTATTAGTTGTGTATTTTCCCTCAAACAACTTTATGTTTTATTCACACCTTTATTTGTTCTATTTTAGTAGCTCGTGCACTTGTGACTCCTAGTCCATGGTTGTATAAGATATTGTAGTTGTTATGGCTTCTGCACTTTACCTAAGATTATTACAGTTATTTCTATTTCTTTCTTATAATTTAATTTGATCTGTTGAAAATGGATCAATTGTTCTAACATTGTCTTGCCTAGTAAGTGAAAGGTTAGTCGTCATCACGGTCCCCAAGATGGGAATTTCGGGTCGTGAAAATTTGGTACTAGAGCACTAGGTTACATAGGTCTCACGAGTCACGAGCAAGCTTAGTAGAGTCTGGAGGATCGGTATGGAGACCTATATACTTATCTTCCAGAAGGTATGCAGCTTAGGAACTGCTTCACTTCTATTCTTCTCTATCGTGTGATATTATTCTATCATTGATGATTGAACTGTTGAAAATGGATCAATTGTTCTAACGTTGGCTTTCCTAGAAAGTGAAATGTTAGGCGCCATCACGGTCCCAAGGTGGGAAATCTGGATCATGGCGAGTGAGACATATGTAACCTAGTGCTCTGATACCAACTTGTCACAACCCGAAATTCCCACCTTCGGGACCATGATGGCACCTAACATTTCACTTTCTAGGCAAGCCAACATTAGAACAATTGATCCATTTTCAGTTCAAATTAAATGATAAGAGAGAAATTGAAATAACTATAACAATCTAATGTAAAGTGCGGAAGTTCCTTCCATGGATTCAGTACCAGTTGTTCGTGAGTTTCCAGAGGTGTTTCCTGCAGATCTACCAGGGATGCCATCTTACAGAGATATTGTCTTCTGTATTGATTTGGCTCTGGGTACTCAGCCCATTTCTATTCTTCCATACCGTACGGCCCCGCCAGAGTTGAAAGAATTGAAGGAGCAATTGCAAGATTTACTTGATAAGGGCTTCGTTAGACCAAGTGTCTCGCACTGAGGTGCACCTGTGTTGTTCGTGAAGACGAAAGATGGATATATAAGGATGTGCATAGATTACCGGTAGTTGAATAAAGTCACCATCAAAACAAGTATCCATTGTCGAGGATTGATGATTTATTTGATCAGCTCCAGGGTGTTTTCGAAGATTGATTTGAGATCTGGCTACCATTCGTTGAGGATTAGGGAATTTGATGTCCCTAAGACAGCTTTTCGGACTCGATATGGGCATTACGAGTTTTTAGTGATGTCATTTAGGTTGACGAATGCCCCATCGGCATTTATGGATTTGATGAACCAGGTGTTCAAGCCCTATTTTGCTTCCTTTGTGATTGTGTTTATTGATGATATCTTGATCTACTCCCGCATTCGAGAGGAGCACGAACATCATCTTCGGATTGTACTTCAGACTCTGAGAGACAGCCAGTTATATGCCAAGTTTTCAAAGTGCGAGTTTTGGTTAGACTTGGTAGCTTTCTTGGGGCACGTAGTATCAGTAGAGGGCATTCAGGTGGATCCTAAGAAGATTGAGGCAGTTTAGAACTGGCCTAGACCCACTTCATCTACAGAGATTTGGAGTTCCTAGGTTTGGCGGGTTATTACTAGGGGTTGGCAAAAAACCCGAAAAACCGAATTCCGAACCGGACCGAATTAATTTGATATTTCGATTTTAGTTTTTTCGGTATTTCGATATAATTCGGTATTAAATTTTCGATTATTCGGTATAACGGTACGGTCCTCGGTATTAAGATTTCGATATTTCGGTATACTGAAATACCGAATTATTTATATATTTCCTATCCAGCTATCGTAGTCCAGTAATCCTATCTACACTACCCCAGGCTCTAGCCTAACCCAGCCCAAATTTCTATTTCTAGTCCAATAAGACTTAAGCCCAAGTTACTCTCTTAGTCACTTTCTAAGTTAGAATTAGGTTTCTCTTCTCAAACAAAGAAGTGAAGAACAGAGTTCAGATTATAAATCGGTTGCGGCGGCAGCAGTGCTGCGAGTGAAGAACATATCGTCACAGCGATTTCAGGACCTCGGCGCCGGCGACTCTCTAGTGTGACTGCTACTTTCCTCTTTCTTCAATCTTCAACTTTTCAACAGGTTCACACTTCACAACTTCTTCATTCGTTAATATTCAGTTTGTATTTTTATGTGTTTTTTTTAAGTTGTAGAAACAATCAGAGGGATGGAATTAGTAGCTTCCTTCCTAATATCTGTGTTTTGGTAACTTTTCTTCTGTTCAGTGTTTGTCATATATGATAGTTGGAGATGATGTCTAAAAGCCCATTGCAAATATGAAATAGAACTTCAAGAATGTCCCTTTATTTGAATTCTGAAAATTATTTTGGTCAATTAGAAAATAATTATTACCTGTCCAATTGACTAAAAAAAATGGTAACTAAGAGATGATATCACGCTACAACTTGAGGTTTCTTATGGCGTATCCAAGTAAGCTAAAGACTTTAGGAAGCTAATCTGTTCAGGTTAGCATTTTGTGTGATAGTTTATGAATAAAGTTTAGTCTCAAGCTATGAAGCTAATCTGTTCAGCTAAAGTTTAAAGGTGTAATCTTTGCTACTAAGAAAGCGATGTATCTGTTTGTATCTGTTTTAATTTTGTATAAATGTCACATATAGTTTAAGGATGCATACCGTCTTGTGCGTCTTCAAGAATTTCGTATTTAAGTTTATTTGAGACAATGGGTTATTTTGAATTTGTTAGACTTTTTAAGCGTAATGTGTTAGACACTTAAGAATTATGGGCATGTGTTCTCATGTTGATGTTTCTGCTGCTTGTTAGTTACAATTGCAGCTTTATGTTTTCGCAAGTGTATGCCCTTTCTGTTTTTGTTGCATATGAATATTGTTGAATTCTGATTTCTGCAGATGTTTGTTAGATGGCCTCAAGGCAGATGTTGTTGATGTGTTGCGTATGAAGATGGTTGCAGCGGAAGTGTTGCAAAACTTCCATTTTGTCCTTAGTTCCTACCAGTGCGCAACAATTCAACTCACTCATCTTGTTTACATGAACACTAATTGCTGCTACTATAGAATATTTGATGATTGGATTCTAAACATTAATTAGTTGCTGCTTAGAATAACTTTGAGGCTCAAATCAGATGTGTAACTGGATATTGTGAGCTAGAGCAGGTAACTCGTTAATTGCTACTGCTGCTAGTTGCTGCTCCAATTGTCAAGTTAGAAACGAGCCAGCATAAGAAATGATAATTGATATTTCTCCAATGTGTTGTACATTATGAATTGATAATTGATATTTCTTTAAAAAGATATGATTCCGTTAATGAAACAATACCAAAACCGTACCGAACCATACCGAACTACTTTGGTACGGTATTTGATATACACAATTGATAAATCGAATATTGAAATACCGAACTGAAATTTTCAAATACCGAACTGAAGTACCGAACGCCCACCCCTAGTTATTACCATCGGTTTATGGAGGGGCTTTCATCTATAGCAGCCCTGTTGACCAAGTTGACTCATAAGGTTGTCCCATTTAGACGGTCAGACGAGTGTGAGGCGAGCTTTTAGAAGCTCAAGACTGCTTTGACTACAACACTAGTGTTGGTGTTGCCCACGGGTTCAGGATCTTATACGGTGTATTGTGATACATCTCGTATTGAGCTCGGTGCAGTATTCATGCAGGACGGTAGGGTGATTGCATATGTGTTGTGGCAGTTGAAAGTTCACGAGAAGAATTACCATGTTCACGACCTAGAGTTGGCAGCCGTTGTTCATACACTGAAGATTTGGAGGCATTATCTTTACGGCATGTCATGCGAGGTTTTCGCGGATCATCAGAGTCTACAGTATTTGACAAACAAAAGGATCTCAATTTGAGGCAGAGGAGGTGGTTGGAGCTATTGAAAGACTATGATATCACCATCTTGTATCATCCCAGGAAGGCCAATGTGGTGGCTGATAGAAAAGCCGTGAATATGGGTAGCCTTGCGTACATTCCAGTCGGTGAGAGACTGCTTGCATCAGATTCCCAAGCCTTGGCCAATAAGTTTATGAGGTTAGATGTTTCAGAGCCAAGTCGCATTCTAGCTTTTACACTCGCTCAGTCTTCCTTGTTTGAGCGCATCACAGCAGCAGTATGATGACCCTCATTTGCTTGTCCATAGAGACACGGTGCGGCACAGTGGTGCCAAGCAGGCCATTGTTGGAGATGATGGGGTTTTGAGGATATAGGACGTATTTGTTAGGGGTGTTCATCGGTCGGTATGGTACGGTATTTAGACAATTCGGTACGGTATTTTCGGTATTCGGTTTTCTAAAATGATATACCAATACCGTACCTAATTACATTCGGTATGGTTCGGTTTTTCGCCTTTCGGTTTCGGTGTATTCGGTACGGTAATTTCGGTTTGTTCGGCTCTAAAGCAACTTTTTGAACAACAACAAAATTAAATTATAACCAAGTGTGTGGAAGAGCTGACTCAATGAAGGTTCACATTATCCATTTGGAAGTTTAGATGTAAAGAACATAGAAGCAAAGCAGATTACTCTGCTGTCCAGATTAGGGACAACACCTATCACATGGATTTAGGGAAGCTCTGTAGAAATTTAAAGGAATCAAAATTCTAGTTACAGCTACTAGGAAATACAGGGATTATAATCTGGGAGGGCAATCACATTTCCAGTAAAGGAATGCAATCAAAGTTTGGAAGTTAAAATGCATGACCATCACATGAAACATGTACTGGCAGTTCCAGCAAGGCTACAACAGATACTATGCTCAGTTTTACTCTAAATATGGAACACTACATATCATATATGAGACTTCTATAAACATGAGCATAACATTAGAATAATGTTTACAAACTTAATCAAAATGTAAATATGTCTGCTCTAAATCTAACTTGCATCATCATATAGAATGCACCAGACA
>ML421781.1:65998-87276 GCA_005239525.1 Nicotiana knightiana | reverse complement strand
ACCCCAGGATTATATTTGCAACGCCCGCTTAGTCTTCTATAAGACATAGTTGAGCGTGATCAGCGGGTGAGAGGGAATGTGGGGAATTAGGTGTGGGGGCTAATATTAAAAGAGTAGGTTAACAGGGGGCCTTTGATATTAGGAGATCAACGGCCCGAATTTAAAATGGGAGTGGGGCGGGTCAGTTGAATGGGTCGCAGCCGGGTTAGAGCAATTGGGTTGTTGGCTTTAGGCTGGGGCTATTAGGTAGGCATTTGAGGTGTTGGGCTATGGTTATTTGGGCTGGCTTGGGTAGCCTAGGTCCGAAAATAGGAGAAATTTAGGGCTATTAGTTAAATATCTATTTTTAATTAATAAAATAATTTGTAAAAATGATAAAAGAAAATAGTGAAAATAGTATTTGTGCATAAAAATGGTTAACAAAAATTATTTGTCACTATAAAATATAAAAAAGTTATTTTTTGCATAGATAAAGTAATTCTAAGTGCATATGGGCTATTATTGCAAAATGTACAATTTTAGCCTTAAAAATACAAATGTAATTATAGCAAATGTACCAAAATATTTAAAACCTAGTATGGATGTAAATGATGAAGTTAGATGATAAAATCATCGTAACATAATTTGTGATGCAATTAATGATTATTTATCTAATAAAATATGGGAATAACTTGATTTAAAAATATTTAAAATTAGGAAAAATGTTTATATGTGTTTATAAATCAAATGATGATGCATATGTGCTATTTTGAAAGAATATATGTATATTTAAAAAATATGAGGGAAAAATTGGGTATCAACAATCTTTACCTTTTTCTTTCAAGAATAAAGTATTGTCAATTTTACCTCTCTTGTAGTCATGCTCAAGCAAAAACTTTGATAATCTTTCACACTGTGCTGTTGGAGCTTGCTTGAGTCCATAAAGTGCTTCCAACCTTGCAACTGGAGCAAAGGTTTCATCATAGTATATGCCCTCCTCCTGACTATATCCTTGAACCACCAATCTTGCCTTGTTCATTGTAACTGTTCCATCTTCATCAAGTTTGTTTTTGAAGACCTATTTTGTGCCAATTACTGATCTGTCCAAGAGTCTTGGTACCAGATGCCAAACTTGACTCCTTTCAAATTGGTTGAGTTCATCTTGCATTGCATTTACCCAGTCTGCATCCTGCAAAGCCTCAGCAACATTTTTAGGTTCAATAAGAATAAGAAGCATCAAAAGCACAAAGATTCTTTAATGAAGATCTGGTTTTGATTCTAGAGGTTGGATCAGTAATTATGTTCTCAATGGGATGGGAACTTTGATACTTGTAAGGTCTTACAGCCAACTGGTTTCCCCGTGATGTTTCTTCAGTGTTTTGTTGCTGTGGAACAGGTTCATGGACAGGTTCCATTGAAATTTGAGGATCATTTCCTCTTTGTTCTATTCCCCATATCATGTTGCTCTGGGTGGATGAACCTGTTCCATCACCTGTTCCTTCTTCCAGTGAAGCTTCAGTTTGGGATGTGGTTATATTTAAGTTCCTTACCAGCCCAATTGCTTCATCATTATGTTCCTGTTTCTCAGAAAGAATGTTCGTTTCATCAAAAACCACATGAACACTTTCTTCAAAACACATAGTTCTTTTGTTATAGACCTTATAAGCTTTACTATATGAAGAATATTCCAAAAATACTCCCTTATCACTTATGGGATCAAACTTACCTAGGGAGTCTTTACCATTATTATGCACAAAGCACTTGCATCCAAATGCCCTAAGATGAGATATATTTGATTTTCTCCCTCTAAGTAAATCATATGGAGTCTTCTCTACAAGAGGTCTAGTCATGCATCTATTTATGATGTAGCATGCAGTATTTACAGCTTCTGCCCAGAAGCTATGGGGCAGTTTACTAGAAAGAAGCATAGTCATAGCCATGTCTTCAAGTGTCCTAATATTTCTTTCAACTACTCCATTTTGTTGTGGAGTACTAGGAATAGAAAAATTATGATCTATGCCATACTTATCACAAAATTTAGCAAATTTAGCATTTTCAAATTTAGTGTCATGATCAGACCTAATTGATGCAAGTTGATTACCTAGTTGTTTATAAATTTTTCTAACAAAAGAAGTGAAAATGTCAAATGATTCATCTTTAGTTGTTAAAAACAATGTCCAAGTAAACCTAGAGTAATCATCAACAAGCACCATCACATATATTTTACCACCTCTACTTAATATTCTCACTGGACCACAGAGATCCATATGGACCAGTTCCATCATTCTGGTGGTACTTGCCATTTTCTTGCATTTAAAAGAGGATATTACCTGCTTCCCCTTTGCAAAAGCCTCACAAACTTTGTCTTCCTTGAACTTAATGTTAGGAAGTCCTATCACGAAGTCCTTGGAGACTAATTTGTTGAGTTGACTCAGACTTGCATGTCCAAGTCTCTTATGGCAAAGGAGGGGATCATTGTCCAACACACTTAGGCAAGTGAGTTCATTTTCTGAAAGTGTGGACAAATCTACAATATATATATATTATTCACTCTTTTTCCCTACAAAATAATCTTGTCAGTGATAAGATTAATCACAAAAATTTTTGTAGAGGTGAATGCTACCAAGTTACCTTTATCACACAGTTGTGATACACTAATTAGATTGTATTTTAAACCGTCTATCAAGTAGACATTCTTAATAGAATGAGAGTAAGTCTTACCTACCTTACCAACCCCAATGATCTCATATTTCTTCCCATTTCCAAAGGAGACATTACCTCCTTTGAGGTCCTCAAGTGAAAGGAAC
Organism: Nicotiana knightiana; assembly: GCA_005239525.1. Lineage (NCBI taxonomy): Eukaryota > Viridiplantae > Streptophyta > Magnoliopsida > Solanales > Solanaceae > Nicotiana > Nicotiana knightiana. Next base: position 84,490 of record ML421781.1, on the reverse strand, counting down.
TGGTCCTTGCTTCCTGTCATGTGCTTTGAATAGACATTATCCATGTACCATATTTGGCTGCTCCCCTTCACTTGAACCTGCAAAAGAAAATCAGGGGTTAGTCTTAGGAACCCAAACTAGTTCGGGTCCCTTTCTATAGGCAAACAAATGAATTAAATTATTTTTAGCCTAACTTGGTAGCCAATTCTTCTCTTGAACAAATTTTTTGTTCTTTTGGCTTGCCTTTTCTTTTGCATTACATTCACTTTTATAGTGACCTATTTTACCACAATGAGTACAAATCTTGTTCTCAGGAAGTGTAAGGTACTTTCTTTTGGGATCCCATTTAGGTTGTTGATTCCCAAAGCCAAGTCATCTTCTATTGCTACTATGATGTTCCTGTAGCCATGAAAGAGCATCGAAGGACTTGTTCCATTTACAGATTCTGTCTCGTTCATGCTTGACCTTTCCGAGATCCCCCTTCAAGATTCTTACCTACTCATCCTTCTTATACAACTCATCTTTCAGTTTACCTATATTTTCTTCTAGAGTGAGTTGTGTGCAATCAACTATCTTCTTACTTGTTCCTAATTTCAGTTTTAGGTTTTCAGATTTTAGTTCTAGGACATTCGCTTCAAATGCATGAAGCTGGTTGTTTAGTGCAGTATTCTTACGTACAGTCTCACTAACTCTGAGTTCCAGGTTCTTACACTTAATTTTTAAAATCACGCATTCCTTAGACAACTATTTCTTTTCATTGCTTATATCCTCAGATTCATCAATGAAATCTAGAAGTAACTCAGATTGTCTTTCTTTAGACAAAAACTTAATCTTGTCTTTGAGATCAATTATACTTACCTCAGATTCCTCATCGGATTCTTCAATTTCCATAAGTGCTTGTTCATCTCCATCTTCATCATCTGAGTCCTCATCTGAGCTTTCTGCCCAATCAGCAAATCATAGTCTTTGTTGAACCTTTGTTCTTCTTGGGATGAAACTGTTCCTTCTTCTTGTTTCTTCGTTAAGCTATTTCCTTCTTCCATTCAATTTCCCATTGAGGGCAATTCTTGATGTGAAGGTTTATCTTCCCACACTTGTAGCAACCCTCATTGGTCTGTTTTTCGAGAACCCTTGGTTTGATGTAGTTTTCACTTCATGAAGAACCCTTTCCTCTCATTAGGTACTTCTTAAAGTCCTTTGTGATCATAGCCATCTCATCTTCCTCTAGATCAGAACCTTCAGTGATTCTGAGTGCCAGACTCCTTTCCTTCTTGGGTACATCCATCTTCATGGTTTGCCTTCTAAGTTCATAAGTAGTGGCATTCTTCTCCCATTTCCTCAAGTCCTCAGTAGTGCAGTCAGCTCTTTTTTTTGGCACATCTACTCCTTCAGCATTCTTTTTCATGGTAGCTAGGGGACCATCAGTGGCAATGTCTAATAGCTCATAGTCTTTTTCTATGATGTGGTCCCTCATTCTATTTTTCCACCAGGAGTAGTAATGGTCGTTGAAGAGTGGTGACCTAGCAGTGGATTGTCCTTCCCAATTTTCAGGTGGTGCACTCATCTTGATCTTCTCCTAAGGTGTTAGCCTCTTCAACGATAACCTGCTCTGATAACAATTGGTATTTTATACTTCAATACCACACAAGAGGGAGGGTGATTTGTATGGTGACCAATTTTTCGCTTAAACTGATTATAGAAGGACCTGGTTCTTTTAAGTGTTCCTTAACCTACTATTGCTGAAATAGTAAATGCGAAAAGTAAAGAACACAAGTATATTACGTGGAAAATACCTGGCTCAAAAGGTGAAAAAACCAAGACCTACTTCCCAGTAGGATTTTCCCAAACTCTCTACTAAATCACTGAGCCAAAAACTGTATTTACAAAAATACTTTTGTAAACCTAGGACTAATTCTAATCCCTTGTAGCAAACAACTTCTAACTGTTGCGACAACTTCAAGTTAACTCTAACTTGAATACTCTGAGTACATATTATAATTGCCTCTAGATAAGGTTGAAAGGTACAATCTGAAAACACCTACTACAATTGAACTAGAATAAAAGACAGACACTTGAAACTGGTTCTTCTATCTTGTCCATGTAGCTTTAGGTTTGCACACTTGAGTCGCACACGAATTGCTTGCAAAATGCCTTGCTATTTTGTTCTCAATTCCTGTTTAACTTCTGCGTTTGTGCGTTCCTGTAGAATGAGAACATCCTGCAATATATAAAGTTAGTAGATGATGAAATAACTAGAGTTCTAATGCTACACTTCCTTGGTGGAAGAGTTCTAGTTGATCTCAACTCCTATCTCCTTCCTTATCTTGGATAATGTTCTCATTGAGTAAGGAGTCCTTCTCCTTATCCATTATGCAACTTTTTCGATCAGGAGATATTAATTATGCCAAGTTGAGTTTATCTCCTTCACGTGCATCCCACATGCTCGAAGCTACCCGTGTCTATGTACACCAGGGATGGACCTGGTTCATGCTTGAGTTCCTTTGTCAATCTTCAAAACTATCCTTCACTTGGGCCAACAGTTTGCAATAAATTTTATGTAGAAAAATAAAACTGTAATCACAAACAACTATAAAGAAAAAAATATTTTATTGATAAATATTGCGGGTCATAATTCTGTTTACCTCTTGATTCTTCCCTCCAATTTGTTATCTATAATTTGAGGGCCTAAGCGGCATATTTCTCGAACGTAGGATGCATGATATGCATCTCCTTGATGTATTTGATGATCAAGAAGCATGTAGCAACACTCTATTTGGATCTTGAATGTTGCTAAAACTTTAACCAAGACAAATTTGACATGCCTTTGATCTCTTAATGAATATTTCATGATATTAATGAAAATTCGGAGATCGTATATTTGATCTCTTTGTGCATATTCCCGGAGTTAATGGAATTGGTGAGATCGTCTTTGAAGGATATATGTAGCCATATTTATTGGCATGAATTATGATCGGGTGAAGTAGCGACCAAATAACCCTAATAGACTCCTAATATTTCAAGAGTCGTCTTGCAATGTCTTGAATTTCAAATAGTTTCAAGACTTACAAAACTGAGTTTGATAAATTCAAATGGAAAGTGTACCTAGTAAGTATTTACTTGAAAATTCAAAACAAGAATCATCGGTTAACCTTTAAATGTCATTCGATTTACTTTGTTTAGCTTATGAATTTATAACTTTAAACTAAGATTTACAGAGCAAATATAAACTATCAAAAGTCATATGTTATAAATTTGTACAAGAAGAAGGTAACTTCACGTAGTTTGATCTTATGGCTAACTAATTTGACTTTTCTTGAGATGCAAAATAAACAAATTTTAACTCGTGTTGAATATTTTTTTTTTTTAATGTTTTAGAGTTTGACTAGTTCCATACGAACTTACAAAATTTTCTCTAGTCTTCCAGAGATCAATTACATTGATACGATTAACTTCAATTTGAATAGTAGGTAATTAAGTATAGCTCGATGACCCGTAAGTTATTTACAAAGTAGATTAATGAATTATACATACATGATAATATACGTTACAATTTTTTTTAGTAATTGTGATAATATAATGTAAGAGCAAAACTAAACTGTTCTTTATCAAGCTATATGGACCACCCTATATCGTTCAAAATATAAAAAGTACTAATTTAAAATGCAAAATATTAGTACTTTTTTTAGGACAGAAAGATATCGTATAAATTAAAATCTTTCATCTTCATTCCTCTGTCTTTTATGGTTAGATTTATTCTTTTGTAGGACGTAACAAACTCTAGACATTTTTATTGTTTAAATGGTGATGAATTAAAAAATAAAAAAATAAAAGATGGTTAGAGTGTAGATCCATCAACTATTCTACAATAATGTAAAAGAAATCAAGCAAAGACAAAGAAAATATAAATCACACTAGTGGAAAGATATTAACCAAGCTAGGACTTAAGAAAGATTAAACATTCAAAAAGATAAATCTAAATTATATAAAATGAAACATATTCAATATATTGTAGTTTGCTACTCATAATTGCTATAATATTTTATGTCGTGCTAAGATACTTGAAATAACTTAGTTTAAGTAGAAGTAGCATAATAGGTTTTAGGAATTAATATTTTGAGCTTAATTACTTGTTGGCCTGTAACAATTTTCATAATTCCAAGGCCCAAAGAAAAATTTAATGCATTATTATTTTTAAACTTAATATATAAATATATTATCACATGTAAAATTTATTTGGTACGGTTTGATTTTTTTTTTTGATTAATTTTTATAAAATAAAAAACCTACCCTAATTATCGATACGGTTATAAATTTATATAAAAACTTATAACTTTTTTTAAAATCTAAAAATCGATTCGGTGCGATACGAATATCGAATATCGATCGAGACCCCTCATATGTACGTCTCGTAATAAGTGCCCTGTCAATTCATATTAGTGTTACTGACCAAGACTTTTCTTACCTAAGGACTTGTCAAAATTCTAAGTACGTGTTCTATTTGACGTTTGAAACTTCAATTTTCAATTTTCAATTTTTCAAAATATTCCTATTTCCTTTCTATTTCTAGTAATGAAATATTTATATAAACTCATATTCTGCCCATCAATAAATTAACAAATCACCTTTAAGAAAATACTTCATACCAAGATGAATGAACTAATTTTCATTCCTTTAGCAGGATTAGGTCACCTCGTATCAGCCATCGAATTTGCAAAACACATTCTAAATAGAGATGAAAATAATCTTTGCATCTCTGTTCTCGTCATGAAACTTCCTTTAGACTATGGCGTTCAAAATTTCATTCACTCTCTCACCTCTCAATCCCGTTTGAAATTCATTGATATTTCCCTGGACGAAAAAACATCTTCTGGGTTCTTGAATAACCACGAAACATTCCTCTATGATTTCATTGACGGTCACAAATCAAACGTACGAGAATATGTTCAAAACATTCCTCGTCTTGCTGGTTTCGTGCTTGATATGTTTTGTACCTCGATGATTGACATAGCCAACGAATTTAACGTTCCGAGTTATATTTACTTTGCTTCAAATGCTGCTTTCCTTGGCTTATGTCTTCATTTTCAAGCTCTAAGAAATGAGCAAAATTTAGACATGTCTAAGTACATGAACTCTAACGAGGAATTATCAATTCCATGTTTTAAAAATCCATGTCCTACTAAAGTTTTGCCTGAGCATTTATTAGACTCAAGACTTGCTTCAAAATTGTTTTTTGATGGAATTCGTCGATTTAAAGAGACTAAAGGGATTATTATTAACACTTTTTTCGAGCTTGAATCGTTTTCTCTTCAGGCTTTAATGGATTCTGAGATTGTTCCAACAATTTATCCAGTTGGTCCAGTGGTTAGTTTTGCAAAAAGTGGCCACAATCGAAATAATCCGTCCGAAATTGAAAGTATTATCGAGTGGTTAGATGAGCAACCGGATTTATCTGTAGTGTTTTTGTGCTTTGGTAGTATGGGAAGTTTTGAAGTAGAGCAGATCAAGGAAATAGCAACTGCACTGGAACGTTGCGGTCACAGGTACCGTTAGTTATAAACTTGTAATTTGTACTCTCTCTCCTTCTTTTTTATAATCCGGTGTTAGTTTACGCGTATTTTGACTAATTTCACGAGGTACCTGTTATCTTCTATTAAAGTTGTCTATACGAGCTTGCACAACCCGATATGGCCCAGCACATGTGGGCTTTGGCATTTGATGGGCTGGACTGGGCTCATCCACTGTTTCGACGGGCTTTAAAACGGTCAGTCCAATAAAGCCCTACGTGGATCACGAGTCCCACAGGCCGGCCCACTATTTTTAAAAATTATTCTTCAGATTTCTTTAAATTTATGTTTAAACCTAAAACGCCATACATAAATATATGTGTGTGTATATAAAATTGTTCCAATAGATTACAATAAAATAAAAAATAAAGACAATATTTCTTTCATTAAAAGTCAATACTTAAAACAAACTACTCAAAAATATTTTCAAGGTGCTCATGACATATCCAACACCAACAGATCATCTTCGTCAAACACATTTGAATTTTCTTGTGAAACAAAGATGTTTTAACATTTTTATTTTCATCTATATAATTATATGCAATGTTAATTATTTAAGAAATAACAAAATTTTAAGAACAAAACATATTTATATTTGCATGAAAAAATATTACCAGTTTGAGATTAAACAACTCTTCTTGTTATTTTTATATCTTTTTATATTTTAAATTAAATACATTATTAAGCTCACGGTCCTGCCCAACCCAACCTCGAGCAAGCCTCATGGGCCACGGGCTTAAAAGTCTCGTTTTTAAATAGGCTTCAAAATTTTTATCCCAATCCTATCAAAATCATGGCCTAGGTTGGGCAATATATACTTATTATCTTTTTTAAGAAAAATTATTTTCACGCCTCAAAACCTTTCTAATAATTTGATTTGATTTTATTGTTATGTTCTAACAGGTTCTTGTGGTCTTTAAGAAGATCTCCACCAAAGGGAAAAATAGATATACCAAGCAATTACAACAATTTTGAAGACGTGTTACCAGAAGGGTTCTTGGAAAGAACAAAAGGAATAGGAAAAGTGATAGGATGGGCACCACAAGTAACAATATTATCTCATAAATCAATAGGAGGATTTGTGTCACATTGTGGGTGGAATTCTATACTAGAAAGTGTATATTTTGGTGTGCCAATTGCAACTTGGCCACTCTATGCAGAACAACAAACGAATGCATTTTTATTGATTAAAGAATTGGGAATTTCTGAGGAGATTAGGATGGATTATGTTGTTGATTTTGAGGGGAAAAATAATCAAGTTGATATTGTGAGTGCTAAAGAAATTGAGAGTGCTTTACAAAGATTGATGGTCAAAAGTGAAGTGAGGGAAAAAGTGAAGAAAATGAAGGAGAAGGGAAGAGTAGCTATGGTGGATGGTGGATCATCTTATAACTCTCTTGGACTTCTAATTAATGATGTAATTACAAATATTTCTTAATAATAATAACGTGTCAGTCGTATGCAAGTTGGAGTCGGCTATACGAGTGAATTTGGAGTAAAAAACAACAACAAAGAGATGGTATTTGAGGAGATATACACTATTTTTAGTTGGAGTTGATGTCCATCTATTTTGAAAATGGATTGTGTTTATGTGCACTATAGATTTAAAGATGTTTACAATATCAATGTAACCTTTTAGGGCAAGAATGAATATGCTGTATTTTTTATGTCACCAGGACAATTATCTATTGTTGTAGATCATCCTAATGTGATGGTTTAAAAATTACACTCGCACAAAATAAAATAAAATAAAAATACTGTCTAGAATAGCTCCTTTATGGAAGTCGTTAATATTTTTCAATCTAGAAGCGAGGAGGTCAACGTAATTGATAAATATGTTGTATAACAAAATAACTAATGTTTTTCTAGTTACATTTCTTGAAATTTTGATTTCGTAAGTATTAACTATACTCTACAAATCAGAAAGACAAATCTTTCATAAAACATTAAGGAGAAAAGATGGACTTGGAAAAAATATCTGGATATCTTGCTGAAAAACGCATATTAAATAAACGGAAAAGGGCTATATGTGTCCCTGTACTATAAAATGTTAGTTATATGTATCCCTCGTTATATTATTCGATGCTTTCTACCCCTACTGTTACCTAATTAATCATATTTACTCCTCCATTTAACGGCCACATTCCGGGTGGACACGTGGCAAGATTTTGAACACCCTAACCCATTTTCTTCACTAATACCCAAACCCACCTGAAAAATAAACCGGTTCAACCTCCTCCTTTATAAGTGCATTGTCCACAGGGGCGGCTCAATACTATTGGGGGCTAAAGTCAAACTTCTATAAGAGGTCTTTAATTATTTTTTTATAATAAAAAAAATTTCATATATATTATTTGTTTGAAATATAATTTTTTAGCTTTTTCAGATGCAAAATTATGAATAATTATTTTATAATCAATTTCTTCTAATAATTATTTTTCAATTGATAATATAGTTAATCCATTTAATCACTTGCGCCATGGTTGATCTTAAGTAAGATTTTATCAATTTTAATTTAAAACTTATTTCAAACTTTTAGTTTGTGATCGAGGACGACCCCAGACAACTGTTACAGAAACTGTTAACATTATTCTATATGCAATATAAGCATTTAAAAAAGAATCAAGTCTTTTTGTTAGACTGAGTATATCAATTAGAGTACTATCATTTCTTCTTTTTGGGATTGTATCAAAGATTCAATTTTTTTCCCTTAAGTTTTGAATAACCGAATTCATACTTTATATTTGGCATATTTAAATTTGAATAAATACTAAAAGGATAATATATGCATATGTATCGAAAATATCAAGAAAAATAAAAGTAGATGAAAACACTAAAAAGTTGGAATAGAAGAATCTAATTCATTAATTTAATGTGAAAATAAATATTTGTTGCTTTCAATATACTTCTGGTAGGCTTTAGTTTGATTAACGAAAAATACGGAACAATATGATCTCTTGGAGGCACAAAGAAAAAATATAATAGTAGTAATGTTTGGTGAGAACAAAGAAAGATTAGAAAAGGAAATTGAATATTGTGCAAACCAAAAAAGAAAGTGGAAAAGGTTTACATAATATTTAATGAAAAAAGGACTAAAGAAAATTGAATAATCACTTGATTCCTTCCATAAATTTTACATTTATACGTTAGGAGCCCATTTTATGAAACAAAAATATTCTCTTTTTTTTTTTTACCAAAATATGTAATAAGAGTAAAAATATTTAATTAAAAAAAGTTATTGGGTAAAAATTGGGGCCCCTAAAATTGGGGGCCTAAAGCTTGGGCTTTAGACGCGGCTTTAGAGTAAAATTTGCGTGTGGTAGCCACTAATAAAGGTGGTGTTTATTTTTTATCCAACATTTCTAATGCTGAGCAAAAACAACCACTACTTTATTAAAATTATTTTAAAAAGACTGTTTTGCCCTTTGTTTACTTCTTATATGTTAAATCCCTTGTTTTATTCATTAAGAGGGAAAATTGCGAGGCAAATTTTTCAGAGCTCTTTGTGCTAGTATCTGTACCATCTTTGCATTCAAATCACTTTCAGTTGATCTTTCCTTCGTCATCTTCTCTGCTTTGTACGATTGAACTCGTAATTTATTGAACTCGAACCAGTTGCGGTTGTTTTATTTGATTTATTTACTCTCTTTTTTTGTTGCTTTTATGTATTTTTTATTTTTGTATATGTTTAATCGAGATCAATATTGTGTGTTGCATGAAGTATGTTTGAAATTTCGAAAATAACGATTATAAGTTAATTTTAGTGTCGAATAAGGATCGGATTTTTGTGATAATGTTATTCAGTAGTTTTTTTGTTTGTGGTTCAATCAATATATTTGATTATGTAAGGATATTTTATGAAAATAGTCATTCGAATTCATAAACTATCTGTGTTTACGAATTTTTAGTTAAATGTGTTCATAAAAGTTAAGGACGATGTGTTTTTACTTTTGGACTGGGATCTCAAAGTTAAGGACTGAAAACTATAAGTTAAGGACCTATTTTCCTTAACTTTTTAACTTGAACTTTTAAGTTAAGGACTAAAAACTATAAGTTAAGGACCTATTGTCCTTAACTTTTTTACTTGAACTTTTAAGTTAAGGACTGAAATAAGTTAAGGACTTATTGTCCTTAACTTTTTAACTTGAACTTTTAAGTTAAGGTCTGAAAACTATAAGTTAAGGACCTATTGTCCTTAACTTTTTAACTTGAACTTTTAAGTTAAGGTCTGAAAACTATAAGTTAAGGACCTATTGTCCTTAACTTTTTAACTTGAAACTATAAGTTAAGGACCTATTATCCTTAACTTTTGAACTTGAAACTTGAAGTTAAGGACTGCTTGTCCTTAATTTTTTAACTTGAAACATGAAGTTAAGGACCTATTGTACTTAACTTTTAAACTTGAAATTTAAAGTTAAGGACTGCTTGTCCTTAACTTTTAAACTTGAAACTTGAAGTTCGGGACCTATTGTCCTTAACTTTTAAACTTGAAACTTAAAGTTAAGGAATGCTTGTCCTCAACTTTTAAACTTGAAACTTAAAGTTAAGGACTGCTTGTCCTTAACTTTTTAACTTGAAACATGAAGTTAAGGACTGCTTGTCCTTAACTTTTGAACTTGAAACTTGAAGTTAAGGACTGCTTGTCCTTAACTTTTAAACTTGAAACTTGAAGTTCAGGACCTATTGTCCTTAACTTTTAAACTTGAAACTTAAAGTTAAGGACTGCTTGTCCTTAACTTTTGAACTTGAAACTTGAAGTTAAGGACTTCTTGTCCTTAACTTTTAAACTTGAAAGTTGAAGTTCAGGACCTATTGTCCTTAACTTTTAAACTTGAAACTTAAAGTTAAGGACTGCTTGTCCTTAACTTTTTAACTTGAAACTTGAAGTTAAGGACTGCTTGTCCTTAACTTTTGAACTTGAAACTTGAAGTTAAGGACTGCTTGTCCTTAACTTTTAAACTTGAAACTTGAAGTTAAGGACCTACTGTCCTTAACTTTTAAACTTGAAACTTAAAGTTAAGGACTGCTTGTCCTTAACTTTTTAACTTGAAACATGAAGTTAAGGACTGCTTGTCCTTAACTTTTGAACTTGAAACTTGAAGTTAAGGACTGCTTGTCCTTAACTTTTAAACTTGAAACTTGAAGTTAAGGACTGCTTGTCCTTAACTTTTGAACTTGAAACTTGAAGTTAAGAACTGCTTGTCCTTAACTTTTAAATTTTAAACTTGAAGTTAAGGACTGCTTGTTCAAATCTTTTATGTTCTTTTTCTTTCTTTGTAGTGTTATAATGGAAGGAGATAGTGTGTTCGAGTTTAATGTTTTATGTTCTTTTTCCTTCTTTGTAGTGTTATAATGGAAGGAGATCGTGTGTTCGAGTTTAATGTTTGGCGAAACCTCATGAGCTATTGGAAAGGAGATCTACAATATAAGGAAACGATAAAAAGTTTTTTGTCAAACCGGCAGTGGAAGAAATTAAGGGATGGTATTTTCGGGAACTTTTTCAAGTTACAAAGTGTAAAGTTTTCTGGTAAGCTTATTCACTGTCTATTACTTTCTGAAATTGTAAATAACAACGCTAATTCGATGACATTCAAGGTTTTTGACCATGAACTTAAGTTTACACGGGAAGCATTTAATATAATCGCTGGTTTGAATTGTTCTTCTACACTGGATATTAAAGGTTTGGATGAAAAAGAGAATAGGCTTTTGAAAGTCTATTTTCCTGGAAAGGATCGTATTGAGTTAGGTGATTTGTATGATTTTATTTCTAGCCACAAAGATGGTACGACTTCGTCATTTGAAGGCAGCGATGATGATGCTGTGAAGTTAGCAACAATATATTTTGTTGAATCTGCTTTGTTGGGTAAGCGGAAGAGTAGGAACGTGTCTGAGAAGTTAATGAAAATTGTATATGATGATCTACTTTGCTCTTCATTCAACTGGGGTATCTCTTTGTTATGAAACATTATTAAAATCATTGAAGAGTTTTTTGAAGCCCAATGAGAATGACAATGATAAAGAGAAAGAGAAAGAGAAAGATAAAGACAAGGATAGCTACACTCTACTTGGCTTTCCTTTTGCTTTTTGTGTTTGGATTATGGAAGTGTTGTCAATTCTCCAAGAAAAACAATTTGTTAACTTTCGAGAATGTGACTTCCTCGGATGTTATATTATTCAGACATGAAATCTCCGCAATATGTTTCTCTGTGTAAAAGATACTTCCATAATGAAAGTGTAAGTTAATCTGATTCCTCGATTTTTTTTTTAATTTTGTTTATGTTTTTTAGTTCTGAAACTTATGTGTTTTTTTTCTTATATAATAGTTGTATAAATTGATCGAGGTGGCACCATTTATTGCTTGTGAAGAAGATGCGGAGGTTGTTACTGTGCATGAGCCATTTTCTCAAGATCAAAGCTCAATGCCTTCTTCCACACAATTTGATGAAGTCATTCTTAAGGAAATTGTTAAAGTAAGTTTTATGTCTTTTAATAGCATTAGTTTTTTATTTGATTGTTTTTTGCTTAAGAGACTTTTTTGTTTTTATGGTTTTTGATTCAGAGATTATCAGAGCAGTTTAAAAAGGATCTGCAGGCTGAAGTTACTAGAATAAATCAGAAGATATCTGTGACAGAAAAAAAGATTGTAAATGATATGAAGGTAATATCATTAATTTCAGTTAGTTTAAAGTTAAGGACACCAATTCAAAGTAAAGGACCTATTGTCCTTAACTTTTTAACTTGGAATTCAAAGTTAAGGACTGTCTGTCCTTAACTTTTGAACTTGGAATTCAAAGTTAAGGACCAAGTGTCCTCAACTTTTTAACTTGGAATTCAAACTTAAGGACCAAGTGTCCTCAACTTTTTAACTTGGAATTCAAACTTAAGGACTGTCTGTCCTTAAGTTTCTAATTTAGTTTCTTTCACAGGATTTAAAGAAAAGTCTAGGATCAAAGATTGATACTTTGTTGAAGATTTTTGTGAAAGCTGATGAACGGAACATAAAGAGAGAATCTAGTGTTCCAATTAGTAAAGATGGAGTTGATAATCATGGTGATGGTACATAACCTACTGTGACAATTAACAAAGATGCAGGTGGTGGTGAACGTAATGATACGAATGTGCATGCAGAAGTTTAGTATGAAAGCGATTATAGAGATGCACATCTAGATGATGAAACTATTATTGGCACTCAAATTGGGAATGGTTAGATATAGATTATGATTTTTTTGTCATTGAAATTTATATTAAATAGCGTAATACATATAAACTTTTTTGTGTTACAAATATATGTAGAATATATTGATGGAGTGTCAGTTCAAGATGTTGTAGAATTTCAAGAGCAGGAAAATCCAAAAGAGACGGGAGTAACAGAGAAAATCTGTAAATGTGTAGTGCAATCTCAAGATTTAGAAAGTCCATTGGAAACAAGTTTAAGTGAGATTGTATGCAAATGTTTTTAAGGAACATATGATATGTCTACACCTCTCACATATAAAGAGAAGTTTGAATTTCAAAATTCTGCCAATCAAGGTTAGATGGAATTTTCATGTTTTGTTGCATGTTAATTTTATTAAATTATTAGAATGGGTATTAATTGTAAATGCTACAGAATCTTTTGAAGCTGCAAGGGAAGAAGATGGAGTGGAGTATCAAGAGAGAACTGGAGTACAATCTCAAGATTTCGAAAATACCAAAGGAACAAGCATAAGCGAAGAAAATGCTACTGAAGATAATGATTTAACTGGGATCATCTTGACAGTTGCAAAAGGTTAGACAGTTTTTTTTAATTTTATACATAACAAGTATTAATTGTTTTAGCTCTTTTAAATATTTTATAGAATCTTGTGAACTTGCAATTGAAGAACATGGAGAAGAGTTGCAAGATAAAGAAAATGTGCAGTTGGAAGATATAGAAAATGCAACCAATATGTCAGCTCAATCATCTGTTGAAAAAATACAAGAAGGCAGTGTGAACGAGACATTTGGTTTTCCATACGAGAACTTGAGAATTACGGATTGGTGCAATCCTTCTTCAACGGTGAATGCATTAACCTCTTCAATGGTGAATTCCACTGTTGGTTCTCCATGAACGATATTGATAGGAATCAACTCGATTTTCGACGAATTTGCGGCAGCTTGTGTTGGACGTACTTGATCAGCGTATTGTTGTTTTGGATTGTTGTTTGTTGCTGTTTCTATGGTGTTTTTAATTGCCTCTCCCACATCCAAAGGCTGGGGAGAGGGCGCAGCAGCCATGGCTTCCCTAAATGAAGGAGATGACCTAGAGAGAGAAAGTAGAGAGAAGAGAGAGCGTTTGGTCACTTGTGGGGTTTAGGGTTTAGGGTTTACTTTCTCAACTATTAGGCTACCTTGAGAGACTAATTGCCTCACTGCTCACGATGACCACTCTGAACCTGAACCAACCGACCCAACACACATAAATAAAGTTAAACCACATAAAATGAAGCAGAAACGGGGCTAAATTCTCGGAACGACCGGCCGGGTCATTACATCTAGTACTGTAGATCATAACAAGCTCTAATCTAACGACACAATTTTCACATCATCTCCTTCCTTCCAAAAATTACCTTGTTCCTCTAAGCTAGAAACATCACCAGGTCACCTTCCACCTTAAAAAATGAGTACCCTTTAACCCCACCACCATTATATTATCCACCGTACAACCACCTTCCTCCCCCGACAATCGAGGTGTTACAAAGACCATAGACTAAATCACATCATAAAGAAAAGAGCAAAAGAAATAAAAAAAAGAAGGGGTGATAAAATTTTGACCATCGAAAGCGATGGAAGTTGAATATGATGGTGTATCTTCAAACCTTTATTCGATCTATTAACCTGGAAAAACTTAAACGATCACCTTAAGCTCCTCAATCGACCTCCATTTCAGCAAGTGCAGTTTCGGAATTGGGGTTGTGATGAGATTTTGTCACTGATGAACTGAAATTGGAAAATTGGCTTCAATTTCTGTGTGGAATTCATGATTCAGTGAGAAATTAGCGAGCATCGGTGTCTGCTGAAGAAGGCGTTCTAAGTGAGAAAAAAGTTATTTCAGCGTGGTTCTAGGTAGAGGACGGTGGTTTTGTATTGGTGATTAGGATATTTTATGGTATTTTGGGTCCCATATCACTGAATTGGAGTGCCTTTAGTGGGTTAAGGATTACTTACACTTGTTTAGGATATAAGGTTGAATCGGTTCGGATTTTTTGGGTGCGTATGGGTATAGTGAAGAAAGTGAGTTAGGGTGTTTAAATTGTTGCCACGTCTCCACACGGAATGAGTCCGCTAAATGGAGAGGTAAATATGTTTAAAGGGGTAACGGTAGGGATAGAGTGCATCGAATAGTATAACGTGGGGTACATATAACTAATATTTGATAGTACAGGGACACATATAGCCCTTTTCCGCTGAATAAACTCAATGCTCTTGTAAAATCTTGCTCACATGAATAATAATAAAACAAAAACACGACCATGATAACAATGAAAATAACAACAATAATATAAAATGAATAAGACTTTTCCTCAATAGTAGGACATTTTATCCTTTATAATATTCGGGAGACAGATATTTCTCCTCTTTAACCGAAGTTCTCGAGCTTGAAGTCTAAATTTAGAAAGAAAAAATATATATGTCCCCTTAGTGGCTCTTTTTTTTTGAAAATATTTGTGTTAATTTTAGATTCAAATACATCTTCGCGGACATAACCGCAACATCCGCAAAACTTTGTGGGCTAAAAGTGCAATTTACTTGGTTTAACTCAGAATTAGAGTTTGGAGATTTGCCGGAGAAAATGGCATCGCCGGCGAGTGAGGTGCCGAGGATCAAGGTAGGCTCACAACTAGTGGCGGAGCCAGAATTTTCATTAAGGGGAGTCAAAATATGAAGAAACAAACTCATCAAGAAGTTACGAGGTGTCAATATATACTATATACATATATTATTTTTTTTTCTTTTTTTAAATTATCAACCTAAACAATATAATTTTCAGACGAAGTGGCGTCGACACCCCTTAAATGCATGTGGCTCCGCCACTGCTCACAAGGCTTAGAAATCTCTAGAATCGGGCTGGGCTGTAGGAGTATGTCACCCAATCATGGGCCACCCAAGCCCGAACCCGAAATGATCAAGCTCATCCAACACGCCTTTGATAACGGTGTCAGCTTCCTCGACACCTCCGATCAATATGGAACCCACACCAATGAACTTCTCATCGGCAAGGTAAAAACAAAATGTAGCAATTGGTGCTTTAAGGTGTTGTACCTTCTGCCCTAAATTTTATACATTTCTGCTTTTTCAGTATGCTTCTATAATTTTACTGCTTTAAAATTTAATTTTGCTTAGTCAATTTTGAAGTTAAAAGTTACGAACTTCAACCAACAAATTTTTCTGGTGATAAGTAAATGCGCCCAACAAAATAATTATTTTTTCTTATTTTGCAATGTTGCAAAAATTAGTTATTTGATAGTTTTTTTATTATCCTTGTTTAATTAGGTTATATTGTTTTCCGATAGTTATGAAAATTCCTTTTTATTCTAGATATTAACAACTTTTTCTGGAGTTTGTGTATGGCCAAAATCTGCCCCAAGGGTATTTGGCCTATTATGGCATTAAGGAAAGAATCAACCGAGGTCGATCAGAAGGCAGCAAAATTCGAGGCCGAGGTGTCAACCATGATCGAGGTCAAACGCTGCATAAAGGACAATAACGACTAATTTTCAAAATCTATATCTATATATATATTAAAGAAAAAAAATTGTATTGTGGTTAAGCCATGTGGAAAGTTAATCAAAAGCTACTTGGCAATTTAGGATGATATTTATGATAAATAATAATTTTTTTTGAATTTAAATGGAAAGATAATAAATAAGATTCTTTTGAATCCGAATGAAAAAAAGTGAATATTTTCTAAAGATATATCTTATTGTCCTTGTTATGACATATAATATTGTATAGTGGATGTCTATAACTCCTAAAGAAGTTACTCCCACTACTCTTCTGTATTATCCCCACTACTTCTTACTATTATGGTTGTAACTCCCACACCTCCATAACCTCCTCCATGATCTTCCCCCATGATCTCAATAGTTAATACCATGTTCATGGCATCCCTTTGTATTACCTATATCATCCTATAAATAGAGGGTTTAGGCATCACATTATACACACTTGAATACATAGAAGAAATAATAATCTCTCTTCTCTTGCTCTCTACATCTTTTGTCTATTTTCTTGTTTTATGTTATTGCTTTGAGCTTAGTTTCTTAACATGTTATCAGTACGAATTGCTATATTCTTCTTATATTTTCTATAAGAGATGAAAGCGTTCCATGAGAGCAACAACCTGAATCAATTTGGTTGAGCCTATGAAAATCTAGGCATCTCGTATGCCATATCAATGTTTTTGCTTCTATTATACATGGAGTATCATTTTTCAATTTTCATGAATTTTACAATTAACTTACTTTAGTATTTAAGATTTGGTCTAATTTGTGTTACTTAGCAATTTAGTTTTATTTGTGCAGATGTATATATATTGAGTACCTATGCTTTCGAGTTGCAAACAAGAGCATATTCTGATGCTTTGAAATCATTTCCCATATGTACTGCTCCGACAGTTTGCAAGCCAAAATTATGGAATTGTTAACTATTGAGAAGGTTTCTAATCTTATAAAAATAATAAGAATTTAAATTTATGTTGTGGTCAAAATAAATTTTGTATTGCTAAGATAGTTTTATTCCCTTTATATTTGATCATGTAGTTGTTCGTAAAAAAGATCAATGTGAACTTTCATTAAAGTTCGGGGAAAAAAACTGATTATAGAAAGTAGTATATCATGATAGGCTCAACGACGAGTCCCCTTGGCTTATTATGCCATTGTATGATAATAAGGCATTTGGTTTGATTTGTGGTGCACAATGATGATAAGAGTTGGTTCAAGTCCCAACTCATTATGACATAACATGCCTTTATATGGGTAAGGCACTGGGTTTGAGTCTGTCACGCCCCAAAATCCCACATTCGGGCCGTGATGGCGTCTAATGTAAAACCCGCTAGACAAGTCAACGTGTACAGTTAAACTAACATGATAACACTGAATTAACAGAATAAGCTAAAAACAGTTCACAATATAACAGCGGAAATAGATAAAGTTTCAAAGCTAAGTAAAGACAACATAATACAACGTCGCAATAATTTCCCAAAACCTGGAGTCACAACTCACGAACTGTCTAGGAATGCTAAATACAAAGTTTGAAAGGAAATACATGACTGTCTCTGAAAATTAGAGGAAAAACAAGACAGAAATAAAGAACTAGGGATAGGAGAGACGCCAAGGACCACAAATGCCAGCGGGTATACCTTGAAGCATCTAAGGTGAACTGCAGGAGACTCCCTCAATGCTGTCCACTGGGTCCGAGTGCGGGATCTGCACAACAATAAGATGTGCAATGTAGCATCAGTACAACCAACCCCATGTACTGAGTAAGTACCGAGCCTAACATATATCATGGAACAACAAAGCAAAAGATAAACAATTACGTAGGGGAATACGGGAACAAACAATGGGGTAACAGGTGAGATAGAGCAGTTAATTAAGCACATAGGAACAGACAAGAAGGCAATTTATCAGAAATATGCTAATGAAACAAATATAATGCCAGAAATGTAATTAATGGCACGGCATCACCCTTCGTGCTTTTACTCTCTTCCTCACAATGCAATGTACGATGTAAGATAACATGAATCATGGCACGGCATCACCCTTCGTGCTTTTACTCTCTTCCTCACAATGTAATGTTTCATGTATGACAATGTAATCATGGCTCGGCATCAACCTTCGTGCTTTTAAATATAAATCATGGCACGACATCAACCTTCGTGCTTTTAAATATAAATCATGGCACGGCATCACCCTTCGTGCTTTTACTC
>ML421781.1:0-65636 GCA_005239525.1 Nicotiana knightiana | reverse complement strand
AATATCAGTCATTATCATAACAAATTGCCCGGCAAGGGTCTCAGCTATAACCAACCTTTTCAAGTATATCCTTTACAGTTGGGTCCTCAATAGGACCATTACATCACAAGTTCATCAACAAGGATTTTCAACAACAATCAACTTCCAAGTAGAGATAATCTCATAATACAATGGATATGGAAGTAAGGACAAGAATTTCATAAAAAATGGGCTCACGGGCATGCTTGACACACAATGCATAGGTACTCGTCACTTCACCTATGTATTGGACATGATAAACACTTAGAACATAGCGTACGATACATATTCTCTCACCAAAGTTAGGCAAAACACTTACCTCGGGCCCAAAAATAGCAATCAAGCCTCTAACACCGCCTTTCCTTTTGAATTCAACTCCGGAACAACAATATCTAGACATAATTAACTAATTAACATCAATAATGACTCATTAATATGATCCCATGGCCTAAATATACAATTCCTAGCATTCTTCCAAAAATACCAAAATTCGACCCCGGGCCCACACGATCGGATTCCGAAATTTCTTGAATATTATCTCTACCCGAGGCTTTACTAGTTCAATCACACAATTTACTCCAATATTCATGCTCAATTTGTGGCTCAAAATTCAATTTACCAAATTTCTAGGTTTCCTTCAAAATACTAATTTTTCCATAATTTTCATGTTTAATCTCATGTATAAACCTTGAATTAACTTGGAAATGAGAATAAACCACTTACCTCTTGATGCTTGATGAAAATCACCCTTTGAAATCCTCCAAAATCGCCCCAACCAAGTGAAGAAATGAAGAAAAATGAGCTAAAACCCGCTAAAATATCATTCTGCCCAGGTCTTTACTCATCGTGATCGCGGAGAACAATTTTCCAGCCCAAAATTTGCTCTACGCGATCGCGGAGAACAATTTCCCAGCCTCCCCGGACAACCTCCAGTAAAATAGCCATAACTGTTTGCACACAACTCCAAATGACAAATGGTTAAGTTTTCTGAAAACTAGACTCAAATATCTAAAACTATAATGTGTCATTCATCTCCCAATTTCTTATAGATTTCTAGATATAATCTGGCAAAGTCAGCCCATGTGCAACACAACTTTCTTCTTCATCTTCCCGGACAACCTATAGTATAACAGCCATAACTCTTTGTATACAAATCCAAATCACGAATGGTTTACCTTTCTAGAAACTAGACACAATTGGCTACAACGTTTGTTTTTACAACATCTCAAAATTCCTTATAGATCGTGATATATGTGTCTCTGAAGTCGAGTTAGTGCAGCAGAACATTTACTCTACGCGATCGCGAAAGGCTTTCCGCGATCGCGTAGAACACTGTTGTAGCCAAAAATCAGCAGTTATAAATGGCCTAGAAATGGTCCGAAATCACCCCGAAACTCACCCGAGCCCCTCGGGACCCCGTCCAAAAGTACCAACCAGTCTGGAAACCTAACACGGACTTAGTCGAGGCTTCAAATCACATCAACATCGCCGAAAACACGAATCACGCAAGAATTCAACTTTATGAACTTTGAAATTTCTACTTTTCACATCCGATGCCATACCTATCAAATCACGTCCGATTGATCCCAAATTTTGCACACAAGTCACATTCGACATTACAGACCTGCTCCAACTTTCGGAATCGCATTCCGACCCCGATATAAAAATTTCCACTTCCGGTTGGATTTTCTCAAAAACCTTCAAATTTCTATCTTTAGCCAAATGACTTCAAAATGACCTATGGACATACGAATTCACTTCCGATCGCGCTCCCAACTCCAAAATCATCATACGAAGCTATTCCCAGACTCGGAATCCCAAACGGACATCTGTAACGCTGAAACGCCTTGCAACCCAAATTTATGGAATTCTTCTAAAATACTAACTTCCACAATACACGCCGAAACGCTCACGGGTTATCCAAAACTCGTTTCGGACATACGCCCAAGTCCGAAATCATCATACGAACATGTTGGAACCTTTAGATCCACATTCCGAGGTCGTTTACTCAAAATTCTTGTCTTACTTAATTTCTTAAACTTA
Source organism: Nicotiana knightiana (assembly GCA_005239525.1). Lineage (NCBI taxonomy): Eukaryota > Viridiplantae > Streptophyta > Magnoliopsida > Solanales > Solanaceae > Nicotiana > Nicotiana knightiana. Next base: position 63,575 of record ML421781.1, on the reverse strand, counting down.
AGGCTCCTGAAATGAATATTTTCCTTTCAATTCAACTCTGAACCTCCTGAATTTCAACTCTGACCATACACACAAGTCACAATACCCGAAATGAAGCTGTTCATGACTCCCAACTGCTGAACGACGCGCTGGATCTCAAAACGACCGGTCGGGTCGTTACATTCTCCCCCACTTAAACAGACGTTCGTCCTCGAACGTGCCAAAAACTGCCACAGAATTATCTGAAATCACTGTTTAACACCTCGTGCACCTGGCCGTGCTACCACAACCCAGTTGAGCACATTAGCTTGATAAAATCTGAATATATCCCTTTCATATAATAAACTCAGACCCCAGTTCCAACATTTGAAATTCTAGTATGTGAACACCACGTCAACTACCACACGAGGCACCAGAACACAACTGTGTATCTTTGCTGAATCAGCACCATACACCGCATAATCCATCATCTGACCACAATGACGCTCCCTGAACCTTAATAACCAGAATTCTACGAATTTGGTGCTCTCAAAGAACCTTATAAGATACACACATACATCCTGCTATAATGTTGACGATACCATCATAACGGAGGAAATGTGTAGAAATTCCTAACCAACTTCAGAGTTAACTAAACATTGAAATCCTTTCTCCTGACTAAGATCATTATCTCATTACAGCCAATGATGGTGATTGTCCTGTAATATACTTGCATAGTCTTATCACACCGATCCCAGATTTATAAATTTCGTCTCACCCAGTATGAACTACTCAGACAACCAATCACCCCAAACATGGCCATTAGCCTCACACGATGCCACAACGCACCAATAGGCCACAATTCGAACATGACACATAAGGAAATGACTCCGGAAGGGACTGCTCAACTCACGCAACTAATATGAACTTTCCTCAGATAATTATGAAGTAAAACACAAGAAAATAATTATAGGAGCCTTTCTCAACATCACACTATTGCGGCGTGCAACCCGGTCCAAATAACATACCCATGGCGGCGTGCCACCCGATCCTATCGTAAGATTTACATAAGGAAATATACACGGAGCTGAATTGCTTACTATTACAAATCACTGAATATCGATCACAAGCACGCTAAGTGAATAATACCATTCTGGGGAGACTGATAGAGCCATATGCTACAAAACTTCAGCACGACGGAGGTGCGATTTATAATCTGAATCTCATGAGCAATCCTGCTCACATAACCTCATCACTACGCGGATCCTCAACACATAAGAAATTATCAAGCCGTTTCACAACTCACAAGGCACAATCACGATATCACATGAATTTGACAAAGACGGGACAACACCTGATATCCCAATACCCCTCCTTGAGGAGCGCCATACTAAAATGAACACATCTGATTCGCATGAAGCCCATAATTTGTTTAAATCCAATCATTCACTTGAAGTCGATTCTGCTCACACTGGACTAGGCTGATAGCCTTACCTGGGTTCATAATACCCCAATTCCTATCATAATACTCAAGAACAACCATCATAGCCGGGGCAATCACCCCAAAATCCACCATCAACTGGACCGAACGCCTTCCAGGCATAAATTCTCAATTAAGCAATATTACACTCCTTTATACTTGGTCTAATCCTTCAACCAATCAGGTGACTAGATGCCACACTTATGCAATCTTCCCGCGGTCATGCTCCCACGACCTTCCACACAAGGAAACTAGTCTGTACATCCATATCACCGACTACATAACGCAGTAAAAAAATTCAAGAACCCATCAACAAGATGCAACTCTCTTCCAACGAACATCGATCTCACGCGAACTGAAGACAACACCATCTTATTCTAAACATTTGAATCCTTTGCCCTTGCTCCTCCGAGCTCATGACATCCTGGTGAACACCGAACCGCGATCTCGATTCTTACTTTCAATTCTACCCTGACTACAGCTCCCAACATGCCAATATGGAGTATCATAGGGATTTCATCATATTTCCTGAACCACTGATAGAGTGAACACTTTATCATGAAGAAAGCCTTTACTTACCTCAATTCACGGGAATCATAATAACACACGAGCGAACTTTCACAATCTCAATGCGTGAAAATCCTTAAGTACAAGTCTGAACCACCATAAACCTCCCGGAAACCCGCCTACACCTGATAGGCCATAACACCCGAATGCTCCCAGATGAAATTCATTACGACGGCCGACATGCCCCACATGCATCTGCACAACCATACACATACTCAAACACACCGAAGGAACTGATCATTGCTGCACATGTGCCATTTCAAACATGGCTAACCCATCTATCTTCTTTTAATCATCTTAATTGCCTAAGAAATAATAGTAACTTCCTTCAACTCATGACAACCTCAACCCTCACTCATCCCGAGTGACCTTGATTCACGAGACCATGCTGCCTAAATCCCGCAACCTGTCTCATACCCTCAAAGTAAGCTTTTACAACTCGGAGTCCATTTCTCTTACTCTTCCAATACCATTCTGCTCACTAAAAATAAGACAGAACACTCTAACCATTCTCCCCTTCCCAGAAATCACGCTGCAACAACTCAATTCTTAAGCATACTGTCGTCTCCAACCCTTAAACACCGCGTACTCAAATTTGTGAATTCACTAGGACCGCTGTTGAGAATCACCCACTTTGACTGGCCCCGAATACAATCAACTCCAAGGATCTCCTAGAACATGAACACCCTTTCAGCGAAGCACGTGACTGAGTCGCTACCCTTACAACTTGCCTATGCCTTAAGCACGAATTCTTAGTCTTCCAAAGTCTAACCCTGGTCCAATAGGACCAACTTCGCACACACTTATCGAATGTCATGCTCAATTACCACTTTACTCCTTTCCCTTAGCTATAACAACTTGCCAATGCCGACAATCCGCAACTCCACGAGGACACAACCCCACAACCCAACTACAGGTGGTGGGACTCCCCCAATTTGGTTAACTTCATTCTTTTAAGCACTATCCGACTTCCTTTCCTTACGCTTGGCCTTTTAGAAATGGAACCACCACCTATCACTTTTCACATATCTTCCTTCATCGTGTTCTTCTCAATTGCGTCCTCAATTCAACATCCTTCTCTGTAGCTCTTTGAACCAGTAGATCACCATAACTTCGAACTCTCCGAATATCATCTTTCTCGAGTTGCCTTCATTAGAGGTAACTGTTCAATTCTGAACCACTACACACCATAATTTCTGACAACCGCTTCTTCAACACCGCTTCATAACACTCTAACCCCATCCGACTGAAGAGCTATAACACCGACGAATTTAACATATCCTATTCGATCAAACAATGATACCACAACACAGGTTAATACTCCACTTTGCTTGATAGCACCAAGATTACTACTTTATCAATCCAAACCAGACCATTCATAGTCCAAGTGCCTTTCCTCCACCGGAACTAAAATACTGAAATCTTGAAACCACGCCATGAGAAGACCTCCCTTCAAGTCATCCATTACCCCTACATATGGGCAAGCATCCTACCATCCTATCAACACCGTGTGATATCCAATCGTAAGAATCATAACAACCTGATCATAGCCTCAAAGTCCTCAGAAACACAAATACTGGGCTGAAACAACATATTATTCTTCTGCAGGGCAACAACAACAGCCCCAACCAACTGCACATGGAAAACATCTCGCACCATATCCGTAGCACCATTTTAATTCCTCAAATCCTCGAATCATAGCAAGAGCTTCACGACGTATAAGATTGAGTAGGAAGAACATAGGCATAATCCTTAATGGAATCAAATCGCACGATGATGAATCAAGAAGGGAAGTACTCCTACAGCCTTGTAGCCTCTCGAAGATAATTACAGACGTCGCTGTACCGATCCGCAAGACTCTACTAGAGTTGCTCGTGACTCGTGAAACCTAAGGGAACCTAGTGCTCTGATACCAACTTGTCACGCCTCAAAATCCCACCTTCAGGCCGTGATGGAGTCTAACGTTGAACCCGCTAGACAATCCAACTTGTACAGTTAAACTAACATGATAACACCGAATTAACAGAATAAGCTTAAAACAGTTCACAACTTAACAGCGGAAATAGATAAAGTTTCAAAGCTAAGTAAAGACAACATAATACAACATCGCAATAATTTCCCAAAACCTGGAGTCACAACTCAGGAACTGTCTATAGGAGTGCTAAATATAAAGTCTGAAAGGAAATACATGAATGTCTCTGAAAACTAGAGGAAAAACAAGACAGAAATGAAGAACTAGGGATAGGAGAGACGCCAAGGCCCACGAACGCCAGCGGGTATACCTTGAAGCCTCTAAGGTGAACTGCAGGAGACTCTCTCAACGCTGTCCATTGGGTTCGAGTGCGGGATCTGCACAACAATAAGATGTGCAGTGTAGCATCAGTATAACCGACCCCATGTACTGAGTAAGTGTCGAGCCTAACCTCGGCCGAAGTAGTGATGAGGCTAGACTTGACAACAAACGTGAACATGTCCTATTCTACAACATATATCGTGGAACAACAAAGCAAAAGATAAACAATTACGTAGGGGAATACGGGAACAGACAATGGGGTAACAGGTGAGATAGAGCAGTTAATTAAGCACATAGGAACAGACAAGAAGGCAATTTATCATAAATATGCTAAGAAACAAATATAATGCCAGAAATGTAATTAATGGCACGGCATCACCCTTCGTGCTTTTACTCTCTTCCTCACAATGTAATGTACGATATAAGATAACATGAATCATGGCACGACATCACCCTTCGTGCTTTACACTCTTCCTCACCAAATGCAATGACAATTATCAAAATGGCAAGGAATGCAGCATAGTGGAATCACAAATCATGATCGCCCGGCAAGGGGAAATTATCAGTCATTATCATAACAAATTGCCCCTGCAAGGGTCTCAACTATAACCAACCTTTTAATGTATGTCCTTTACAGTTGGGTACTCAATAGGACCATTACATCACAAGTTCATCAACAAGGATTTTCAACAACAATCAACTTCCAAGTAGAGATGAATTCATAATACAATGGATATGGAAGTAAGGACACAAATTTCATCAAACATGGACTCACGGGCATGCTTGACACACAATGCATAGGTATTCGTCACCTCACCTATGCATTGGACATGATAAACACTTAGCACATAGCGTACGATACCTATTCCCTCACCAAAGTTAGGCCAAACACTTACCTCGGGCCTAAAAATAGTAATCAAACCTCTAATACCGCCTTTCCTTTTGAATTCAACTCCGGAACAACAATATCTAGACATAATTAACTTATTAACATCAATAATGACTCATTAATAAGATCTCATGGCCTAAATATACAATTCCTAGCATTCTTCCAAAAATATCAAAATTCGACCCCGGGCCCACACGATCGGATTCCAAAATTTCTTGAATATAATCTCTACCCGAGGCTTTACTAGTTCAATCACACAATTTACTCCAATATTCATGCTCAATTCGTGGCTCAAAATTCAATTTACCAAATTTCTAGGTTTCCTTCAAAATACTATTTTTTCCACAATTTTTCATGTTTAATCTCATGTATAAACCTTGAATTAACTTGGAAATGAGAAGGAACCACTTACCTCTTGATGCTTGATGAAAATCACCCTTTGAAATCCTCCAAAATTGCCCCAACCAAGTGAAGAAATGAAGAAAAATGAGCTAAAACCCGCTAAAATATCATTCTGCCCAGGTCTTTACTCATCGCGATCGCGGAGAACAATTTTCCAGCCCAAAATTTGCTCTTCGCGATCGCGGAGAACAATTTCCCAGCTTGCCCGGACAACCTCCAGTAAAATAGCCATAAATTTTTGCACACAAATCCAAATGACAAATGGTTAAATTTTCTGAAAATTAGACTCAAATATCTAAAACTATAATGTGTTATTCATCTCCCAATTTCCTATAGATTTCTAGATATAATCTGGGAAAATCAGCCCATGTGCAACACAACTTTCTTCTTCATCTTCCCGGACACCCTGTAGTATAACAGACATATCTCTTTGTATTCAAATCTAAATCAAGAATGGTTTACTTTTCTATAAACTAAACACAAAGGGATACAACTTTCATTTTTACATCATCTCAAAATTTCTTATAGATTGTGAGATATGAGCCTGCGAAGTCGAGTCAGTGCAGCAGAACATTTACTCTACGCGATCGCTAAAGGCTTTCCGCGATCGCGATTCACTGGCCCATTTCTCACATTTTACTCACCGCGATCGCGACCAATTCCCCGTGATCGCGTAGAACACTGCTGTAACCAAAAACCAGCAGTTATAAATGGCCTAGAAATAGTCTGAAACCACCCCGAAACTCACCCGAGCCCCTCGGACCCCGCCCGAACGTACCAACCAGTCTAGAAACATAACACGGACTTAGTCGAGGCCTCAAATCACATCAACAACGCCGAAAACACGAATCGTGCAAGAATTAAACTTTATGAACTTTGAAATTTCTAAATTTCACATCCGATGCCGAAACCTATCAAATCACGTCCGATTGACCCCAAATTTTACACACAACTCACATTCGACATTACAGACCTGCTCCAACTTTCGGAATCGCATTCCGACCCCGATATCAAAATTTCCACTTCCGGTCGGATTTTCTCAAAAACCTTCAAATTTCTATCTTTTGCCAAATGACTTCAAAATGATCTACGGACATCCGAATTCACTTCCGACCGCGCTCCCAACTCTAGAATCACCATACGAAGCTATTCCCAGACTCGGAATCCCAAACGGACATCTATAATACTGAAATGCGTTGCAACCAAAATTTATGGAATTTTTCTAAAATACTAACTTCCACAATACACGCTGAAACGCTCACGGGTTATCCAAAACCCATTTCGGACATACGCCCAAGTCCGAAATCATCATACGAACCTGTTGGAGCCTTTAGATCCACATTCCGAGGTCGTTTAATCAAAATTCTAGTCTTACTTAATTTCTTAAACTTAAGGCTCCTGAAATGAATATTTTCCTTTCAATTCAACCCTGAACCTCCTGAATTTCAACTCTGACCACACACACAAGTCACAATACCCGAAATGAAGTTGTTCATGACTCCCAACTGCTGAACGACGCGCTGGATCTCAAAACGATCGGTCGGGTCGTTACATAGTCCCAATGCACCATATTGATTATATAATAATGACTCATAAAAATAATATATTTTTTATGAAAATAGCATGAAGCTTGTCCCACTTGATTTTCTCCATTCTTGAAGTGAAAGTTATAGCGGTGCATAATAAGTCTAAATGAAGACAAATGGTTGACCAATGAACATGGGTGTACCAAAGACCAAAATAATATAGTCATCATTATGGTAAATGTAAAAAGGAGAACAGTAAGTGTTCTCAAAATAATCCTTCAAAGGTGAAGGAATTGTGTATCAATATGGTCTGAAAATATGAGGTACACTCAGACGATATTAGTCCATTTTTTGAAAGAATGCAACTTGTGATAAGCATTGTAAATGCATGCTCATTCCTGAAAGTGAATGTGAAGATATATATGTGTTGAAAAATATGCATAAGAATGTGCTTATGCATGGTTATATAAATACCACAAGTCACATCTAAGGGAGGTTTGAGAGAAATAAATATAATGAATATTATAATGCGGTTACATGAATATGTCATTGGTCGCGTACTTGTGGTACGCCAAAAATAATAATTATGTCATGCCTTATAAAAGGTTATTAAAGACAAACTTAAAGCAAGAATGGTTTTGCTTATGATGACTTCGACCGTGACAATTATTATGATATGATTTTCTCCGTGAAGGAAATATTTACCATATGGATGGTGTGATAAAAGATCTTGTAGTACGAAATCAATTAAGAGCTCCGGAAGAGCGAATTTGTTACTACCCGGATTAATGAAATTATTCTTGACATTAATATTGTAGTAAGTCTCAAAAGAAACTTCTTGAGTTTCAAATGTATTAGCCAAAGTGGTTGGCATATTGAGACTATAAATGAAAGGAAGATTGAATATCTTTATATTACAATAGTCATATCGGGTAAATATGAAAGGTTACCCGGATTTTCTTCCATTTGTACTACAGATGTATAAGCATGATGATGGAATCACATGCCATAGTAAATTAAATATTTACTGAAACAAATATTAGTTGGCATGACCGGTTGGCCACTCCAGTTCAATTATGATGCGAAAATTAATTGAGAACTCACATTGGCATATATTGAAGAAATAGAAGGTTCTTCAAGAATTCTCTTGTGCTGCTTATTCTCATGATATACCAGTTAAGGTTGGGATTGAATCCCTTGATTTCTGGAATGAATAGAAGGTGATATATATATGGGCCCAGTCACCTTCCATGGGGACCGTTTACTATTATATGATTTTAATAGATGCATCTATTGTATGGTCACATGTGCGTTTGTTATCAACTTGTAATTTAGATTTTGCAAGGTTGATTGCTCAAATTATTAGAGCACATTTCTAGAATATAAACATGATAATTATCTTGGTAATGCTGGTTTAAATAAAAGTTGGTTTAGCAGAAATTGTATGCCTCCAATTAAGCTAAACCATTGGTTATGAGAGCAAAGATTTCAAATAGAAATTTGGTATGATGTGTATTATTTAATATACAAGAGCACTTGTATGCATCTAGCCAACAAGTTATGATAACTTCTCCCTATCAGAATTGGTTCAGGGTCAGGAACCAAATAAATTTCATCCAGAAATATAGATGTTCTATATGATTTAATTGTGCCATCACAATGCACAAAGATGTGTTCCCAAAGAAGGTTGGGAAATGTGTTGGTGATCCCAATATTAGGGGGAGAAAATGGGTAGCTGAAAAAGTAATCATGGAATGAATTATTATGAGTGCACTTAGATCCTCGTACAAGAAAATGTGAACTTGAAGTTCAAGTGATAATTCATTTGCAAAATATTGCTAGGCGTATTTGCTAACCCAAAGCGAAATGTTATATTTCAGCTGCTAATACTCCAAATAGAATAAAGTCCATGACGGACATAGTCTATGGAACGCATGAAGCGTAATAGACTAATCGGTTCCAAATATAGAACTCCTTGAAGAAGGAGTGGAGCAAATGATAAAGATGGTCATACTAAGGAGGCAAGTCCTATGTAAGAGCACCGTGACATAAAACTTTATAAGACCTCATGGAAGAGGCTCAGGTACCTGAAAATAATGAGATCTGGATAAGTTGTGTCTTTATTGTGTGATGATGGAACCGATGTAAAATGATCATCGATGATATTGTTGATATAATATAGCGCTCAATATTATTAATATTGACGAGGATCTTGAGCTCAAATCTGTCATGGAATTTGGACAGATAAATGATTGGTCAATCAAAGAAAAAATATGCAACCAAGATTAACTTCACTTGGAAAATGTGAAGTTTTGGACTGATAGTCCGAAACACCTGAAAGTATAAAGCCAGTGGGGTGACACAAGATTTTACGTAAATGTCCTGGCATTGATTATATGGAAACATGTTCCCTTGTGGTGGATACAGTTTCTTTCAGATTTTAGTCTGACAATACTCGATAAATTTGATATGCGTATATAAAAATCATTGAAGGATTTAAACTTTAAGGTTCCCGAGAAATTCATTTATAAAGCTTCAGCAAATCCTTATATGGATTAGAGCAACCATGGCGTATATGATTTATTTTAGTGTCTATTGCAATTGGTGCACTGTGTATCTTGCTAGAACCATGAGTATAAAAATATGCTAGCGAGATATAGTTTAAGAAACTGGAATACTATTAGTACTATATTGCAAAAGGAATCCGTGATATAGATTTGTTTATTCTAACAAATGTCAAGGTTTGTTGTTTATGAAAATGCAGGCATTTTCTGAAATCCGTTCTTCAAACAATCTATTTGTATGTGAGAGTACTTCCATATTATTATTTCACAAGGCAGTCAATTGTTGATACTTATTCAAGTAATGTCAATAAACTATCAACTGGAAAAGCAAGTGACTCAACACACAACAAATATGTGACTTTTCCTTGAAGAGAAGATTCCAATAATAGTGAAGGCGATGATATTTGTTTATCTCAATTGGAAGAAGGATATATTAAAGGAGACAGAATAACACATATTTTTCGCAAAGTTTTTTATCAGACACAATTTTCAACAAGCGGTTAAATAGATGTTCGACAAATTTGTTCGCTTGATAATTTGGTGTTCTGTTCCGTGAAGCATAAGCAACCTCAACATTTGAGAAGTTGGTATACATTATCGGAACACGTCATCTCGTAGAAACAAATTGATGTTTTCATCAGGGGGAGGCAAATAAGCATTGTACTCTTTTTCCCTTTGCTAAGATTTTATCTCACTGGATTTTTCTTGCAAGGTTTTTAATGAGGCAGCAAATAATGCGTATTACAAGATATTTGTACTCTTTTTCCTTCACTAAGATTTTTTTCCACAGGGTTTTTTCTTAGTAAGGTTTTAACGAGGTACATTATCTATAGACATCTAAGGGGGAGTGTTATGAAATATAATATTGTATAGTGGATGTCTATAACTCCTAAAGAAGTTACTCCCACTACTCTTCTCCATTATCGCGACTACTTCTTACTATTATGGTTGTAACTCCCACACCTCCATAACCTCCTCCATGATATTCCCCCATGATCTCAATAGTTAATACCATGTTCATGGCATCCCTTTGTATTACCTATATCATCCTATAAATAGAGGGTTTGGGCATCACATTGTACACACTTGAATACATAGAAGAAATAATAATCCCTCTTCTCTTGCTCTCTACATATTTTGTCTATTTTCTTATTTTATGTTATTGCTTTGAGCTTAGTTTCTTAATAGTCCTATCTTAATTGATTTTTTCTTTTTGAGTTTAAAGATAAAAAACAATAGCACTATCTTTACTAATTTTAACTATAAAGATATCACGACCCATTTTCGGAGTCGTGATGACGCCTGTCGTGGAACCAGGCAAGCCACCCATTTTATCTAACTAAATACAATTTCCCATAAAATGCCCCTTTTTAACAAATTCTTAAATCAATACTAACAATAATAAATCCAATATTTTTAGAAAACTAGTTTATGAAATTCAAAAGACCAAATCCTACTAACCCCGGATCCAGAGTCACACAGTCATGAGCTGCTAATACTTAATAAAACCAAAATAAATGACTAACATTGTCTGAAAATATATACGACAGGTAGAAAGGAAAGAGAAGACAAGATCACGGTCGCCAGCTACTACCTCGTCAACTCTGGTGAAACTGCTGTGCTCCCTGACCCGAGCTAAATTCCGTTGTACCTGTATCTGCACACAAGGTGGAGGGGGTAACGTGAGTACACCAACTCAGTAGTAATAAAACCAAACTACGGGCTAAGAGGTAGTGACGGACTAGACCTCTGATAATTCAAACCACAATACATAAATTGGACATGACAGTAATATATCAGGAAATAAACATGATGTATCAAGATATGTTTATAACTCTGCATACTAGCATGAATGCATATAGAACCGTGAATGATGTGGACTCATAAATCCATCTCTCATAAGGTGGTCCATTCAGTACTAGAATACGACCTTCAGGCCCAGGGAAGTCCATCCCGGATATTACATGATCACAAGTGACACAGTCACCAAGCACTGAGGAAAAAGGCCAATCCAGCCCCCACGGAGAAATCCATCTCCGGAACATGATAACCACGGAAAAATCCATCTCCGGAACAGAATACTCGGACAAATCCATGCCCAGGGAAAATTCATCCCTCAATATCTGTGCGCTCACTGGGGGTGTATAGACTCCGGAGGGGCTCCTTTCAGCCCAAGCGCTATATCAAGGCAACGAAGGCATGATTTTAGGATCGCTGTGGTGTGCAGTCCGACCTCGNACTCAGTCAGTACCTTCCAGTCTCACTCACAATGCTCTAACATATGAAAATCAGCTCAAACCAATGATAATATAGAATTAACTAGCAACTTACGAGATTGAGGCATGAAACATATACTATAACAGGACTGAGTACATGAAAGCAATAATCACAGATAGAGACAGCAATAATTGACCATTCCGGTCTAAACACATCGGCGTGAAGCCTTAACATTTATACTTAGCATGGTTTCTATTTCGTTCAAGTTAATTACCACCTTCACAGTACAATATCAATCTGGGATAACTAGTAGACAGTGCCATGGAATGAGCCAGGCTACAAATATTCGGTAAACGCCCGCATGCCCGTCACTTGGCAAGTGCGTCACCTTAATTAACAGCAAATATCAAATAGTTGGGGTTTCGAACCCTCAGTTCCAAGTTTGGAAGTGTTACTTACCTCAAAACCGGCTAATACACTACTCCGCAGTGCCCTTGCCTCTAAATTCAGCCTCCGAGTGCTCATAATCTACCAACATTCAGACGTATATCATTATAATATGCTAAGGAACTAATCCCAATCGAAATGTATCAAAATACTCAAAAATCCCGAAATTGGTCAAAACCCGACCAACGGGCCCACGTCCCGAAATTCAGAAATTTTTATACCAAACTATTCTTCGTCATCTCACGAGTTCGTACATATCAAGAACACTAAATTCGGAGTCCAAATGACCCCTCAAATCACCATTTTAAATATTCTAAATCGCAAGCCCTAATCACCCAATTTACATTGATTTTTTCCTAATTTCCACCATAATTCCGACCTTTAATCACATATAAACGAGTTTAGAGTCCAAAAATCTTAACTTGGTGAAGAACTATCGAATTCCCTCTTCAAAACCCTTCAAAAAGCTTCAAACCCGGATAAAATATTGAGAAAATGGCTAAAATTCACGAAGGCACGTTTTTATACCTTCTGCCCAGTGGGTCCGCACCTGCGACCACTTACTCGCACCTGCGGATCCCAGGTCGGGCCTGCGGAAAAATCCTAAGGCCTCAAATCCCGCACATGCGGTTGACCTCCCGCACATGCGGCCTCACAGGTGCGGCCAATACCTCGCACCTGCGGAATCCCCTCACTTAGACAATTTCCGCACCTGCGGTGCCTCGCCCTCTCCTGCGGGACCACACCTGCGGCTCCCCTTCCGCAGGTGCGAAAATACCAGTAATAGAACTCAGTCATGACAAAATCATTCCAAACTCCCCGATGACCATCTGAAACTATCCCGAGCCCTTCGGAACCCCAACCAAACATACTAACACCTCATATAAAATCATTCAAACTTAGTTGCACTCCCAAAACACTAAAAATAACATCAAAACACCATTATCACATCAAATTCAAGCCTAAGAACTTTGAAATTTCTAAAATCTTCCAATGATGCCGAAACTACCCGAACAACTCCGATTCACCTGAAATTTTGCAGACATAACCAAAATGACATTACGAACCTGTTCCAACTTTTGGAATTCCATTCCGATCCGGATAGCCTATTTTCCACTGCCGACCGGGAATCGCCAAAACTAACTTTCGCCAATTCAAGCCTAATTCTACACCGGACATCACAAAAATATTCCGAACACACTCCTAAGTCCCAAATCACCTAACGAAGCTTTGCGAGCCATAAAATCTGCATTCCGAAGTCGTTCCCCAATAAGTCAACTCTCAGTTGACGTTTCCCATTATAAGCCTATCTTTTAAAGATTAAGTTACTGAATTCTCATTTAACCATTCCGATTTCAAGCCTATCGACTCTAACACATCAATAATAGAATAACCCACCTATGACAAGTCAATAAAATCGATTATAATGCAGGTTTAACGTAACGACGGACCAGGTCGTTACATTCTCCCCCTCTTAAACAAACGTTAATCCTCGAATGGGTCTAGAAACATACCTGGAGTCTCAAACAAGTGAGGATGTTTGCTCTGCATCTCCCGCTCGGTCTCCCAAGTAGCCTCCTCCACTGGCGGACCTCTCCACTGCACCTTCACTGAAGCTATCTCCTTTGACCTCAACTTTCTGACCTCGCGAGCCAAAATAGCCACTGGCTCTACCTCATAAGACATATCATCCTCGAGCTGAACTGTGCCGAAGTCTAATACATGAGACGGGTCACCAACATATTTTCTGAGCATCGACACATGGAATACCGGATGAACACTCGATAGACTGGGTGGCAAGTCAAGTCTACAAGCCACTCCAACCTTCTAAAGCACCTCGAAGGGACCAATAAACCACGGACTTAGCTTTCCTCTCTTTTCGAATCTCATAACACCCTTCATGGGTGATACCTTCAGCAGTACCTTATCCCCTTACATAAAAGACACATCCCGAACCTTCCGGTCCGCATAACTCTTCTTCCTAGACTGCGCCGTGCGAAGTCACTCCTGAATCAACTTCACCTTCTCCAACGCATCCTGAATCAAATCTGTGCCCAATAACTTAGCCTCAGCAGGCTCAAACCAACCAACCGGCGATCTACTCCTACCATATAAAGCCTCATATGGGGCCATCTGAATACTGGACTGATAGTTGTTATTATATGCAAACTCCGCTAGTGGCAGGAACTGATCCCATGAACCACCAAAATCAATCACACAAGACCGTAACATGTCATCCAGAATCTGAATAGTCCTTTCCGACTGCCCGTCGGTCTGAGGATGAAATGCAGTGCTCAACTCTACCTCAGTACCCATACCTCTCTGTACGTCCCTCCAAAATTGAGATGTGAACTGAGTACCTCTGTCAGAAATAATAGAAACCGGAACTCCATGAAATCGGACAATCTCCTTAATGTAAATACCAGCTAACCACTCTGAAGTATAAGAAGTGCTGACAGGAATGAAGTGCGCGGACTAGGTCAATCTATCCACAATGACCCAAATAGCATCAAAACTCTTCGAAGTTCATGGAAGCCCAACTACAAAGTCCATGGTGATCCGCTCCCACTTCCACTCCGGAATATCTAACCTCTGAAGTAATCCACCTGGTCTTCGGTGCTCATACTTGACCTGCTGGCAGTTGTGACACCGTGCTACATACTCAAAAATATCTCTCTTCATCCGCCTCCACCAATACTGCTGCCTCAGATCCCGGTACATCTTCGCGGCACCCAGATGAATAGAATACTGCGAGCTGTGAGCCTCTGCTAATATTAACTCCTGAATACCATCCACATTGGGCACGCAAATACGGCCCTGCATCCTCATAACCCCGTCATCATCAATAGTCACATCCCGGGCATTACCTTGACGAACTCTATCCTGAAGAACTAACAAGTGGCGGTCATAATATTGTTGTGCCTTAATCTGATCAAATAAAGAAGACTGGGAAGCCATGCTAGCTACCACTCGCGGAGGGTCTGACAAAACCAATCTCACCAACTGTCCCGCTAAAGCCTGAACATCAAGTGCTAACGGTCGCTCTACTACTGAAAGGTAAGTTAAGCTCCCCAAACTCTCGGCTCTGCGACTTAAGGCATCGACCACTACATTGGCCTTTCCCGGGTGATACAAAATATTTAAGTCATAGTCCTTAAGAAGCTCTAAACATATCCTCTGGCGCAAATTCAAGTCCTTCTGCCTTAGCAAATACTGCAAGCTACGATGATCAGTGAAAATCTCACACTGTACCCCATACAAGTAATTTCGCCAAATCTGTAAGGCATGAACGATGGAAGCTAACTCAAGATCATGCACTGGATAATTCTTCTCGTACACCTTCAACTGTCTGGACATGTAGGCAATCACCCTACCTTCCTGCATCAACACTGCTCCCAATCCAACTCTAGAAGCATCACAATAGACTGTGTAAGAACCCAAACCTGTAGGCAATACCAATACTGAAGTTGTAGTCAATGCTGACTTGAGCTTCTGAAAGCTCTCCTCGCACTCATCGGACCATTTGAATGGAGCACCCTTCTGGGTCAATCTGGTCAAAGGTGAAGCAATAGAAGAAAATTCCTCAACAAAATGACGGTAATAACCCGCCAAACCCAAGAAACTCCTAATCTCTGTAGCTGAGGAGGGTCTGGGCCAACTCTGCACCGCCTCTTTCTTCTTTGGGTCCACCTGAATACCCTCACTAGACACTATGTGGCCTAAGAAAGCTATTGAACCAAGCCAAAACTCACATTTGGAGAACTTTGCATTAAGCTTCTCCTCCCTCAATCTCTGCAACACAACCCTCAAATGCTGAGTGTGCTCCTCCTAGCTACGAGAGTACACCAGGATGTCATCAATGAACACAATAACGAATGAATCAAGGTAAGGCTGAAACACGATGTTCATCAAATGCATGAACGTGGCTGGGGAATTGGTCAGCCCAAAAGACATAAACAGAAACTCATAGTGGCCATATCTGGTCCTAAAAGCAGTCTTCGGAATATCAGAATCCCGAATCTTCAGCTGATGGTACCCAGACCTCAAGTCGATCTTGGAGAACACCCTAGCTCCCTGAAGCTGGTCGAACAAGTCATCAATACGGGGCAAAGGATACCGGTTCTTCACCATAACCTTGTTCAGCTGCCTATAGTCAATGCACATACGCATTGATCCATCCTTCTTCTTTACGAACAACATCGGTGCACCCCAAGTCGACACACTAGGCCGAATGAACCCCTTATCTAGGAGTTCCTGAAGTTGTTCCTTCAATTCCTTCAACTCTGCTGGGGCCATGCGGTAAGGAGGAATATAGATAGGCTGGGTCTCAAGCAATAAGTCAATACCAAAATCAATGTCCCTGTCAGGTGGCATGCCTGGCACGTCTGCTGGGAAAACGTCCGGGAACTCACGGACCACGGGAACAGAATCAATGGAAGGAGTCTCACTACTAACATCCCTCACAAAGTCCAGATAAGACTCACACCCCTTCCCAATCATACGATGAGCCTTCAGAAAGGAAATCACCCGGCTAGGCACGTACTCCACCGAACCTCTCCACTCAATCCTTGGCAATCCGGGCATCGCTAAGGTCGCGGTCTTGGCATGACAGTCGAGAATCACATGGTATGGAGATAGCCAATCCATGCCTAAAATCACATCTAAGTCAACCATGCTAAGTAATAATAGATCTGCCTGGGTATCCCGACCCCCAATAGATATAATACAAGACCGGTACACCCGGTCTACCACAACAGTATCCCCCACTGGAGTCGACACATGAACAACTGAAAACAAGGACTCACGGGGTGTATCCAAGAAATGTGCAAAGTGTGAAGAAACATATGAATACGTAGAACCAGGATCAAATAATACTGCAGCATCCCGGTGACACACTAAGATAATATCTGTAATCACTGCATCTGAAGCTATGGCATCTGGTCTGCCCGGAAGTGCGTAGAAACGGGCCTGCCCTCCACCTGAACGACCTCCCCCTCTGGGGCGGCCTCTGCTTGACTGACCTCCACCCCTGGCTGATTAAGCGAGTGGTGTAGAAACTGGTGCTGAAGCTGGAGGCTGGTTCCTGTGCTGAAATGAACTACCAGAAAGGCGGGGACAATACCTCTTGATGTGACCTGGATCCCCACACTCGAAACAACCTCTACCAGCAATTGGTGATGGGGACTGAAGGGAACCCCTGGGACCTGGGTAGCTGCTAGAAGAACCATGTGCTGAGGAACCCTGAATTGATGGTGGCCGAGATGAGCTCTGAGCTGGAAGTGCACTGAATGAGGAACGGTCCGGATGAGAGCTACGGGGACCGTGTCCTGATGAAGCACCACTGTAAGCTGGACGGGCTGGCGGAGGAGGCCTGAATGGTCTGCCTCTGTTGTGCCGAGACTGACCTCCCGAGTGATCACCACTATAATTACCAGAACCTCGAGGCCTCTTGGCCTCTCTCTCAACACGCTCCTACCGGCGCACTGACTCAATCTCCCTGGCCATGTCAACTACCTCCTCAAAAGAAGCACCGGATACCCTCTCCCTGGTCAGAAAAACCCTTAGCTGGTAAGCAAGACCATCAACAAATCTCCGAATCCTCTCTCTGTCTGTGGGAACTTGCCAGATGGCATGACGGGCTAACTCAGAGAACCTCATCTCATACTGCGTCACGGTCATGTCTCCCTGACGCAACTGCTCGAACTCTCTGCGCAGCTCCTCTCTACGAGACTGTAGAATATACTTCTCCAGAAAGATAATGGAGAACTAGTTCCATGTAAAGGGCGCTACATCAGCGGGTCTACGCCTCTCATAGGCCTCCCACCAAGCAAGTGCATCTCCTGAAAACTGGAATGTAGTGAATGGAACCCCGCTGGCCTCTAATATCCCTGCTTACGTAGTATCCTCTGACACTTTTCCAAGAAGGCCTGGGCACCTCGCCCTCTGTACCCCTAAAAGTCGGAGGCTGGAGTCTGCTGAACCTCTCCAGCCTACGCTGCTCATCATCAGCTAAAGCTGGGACCACATAATCCTGTACCGGAGCAATCTGCTGCACTGGGCTGCCCCAGGTGTCTGAAGTCCCTGGGTGACCTGCTCAGGTGTCTGGGCAGCCCCGTCCTGAGAAGTAGTAGCAGTAGTGGACATAGCGACGTCCTGTGCCAAGCTGGTGCACACCGTCAAAATCTGGGCTAGGGTCTCCTGAAGACCCGGAATCACAATGGGCACTGCTGGTGCCTGAGTCTGCCCCGCTGGAATCTCAGCTGCGAGGACCTGCTCCTGAGTAACGGGAGGGTCCACAGGTGCTGCCCCGGCTGCTGTGCGGGATGCACCCCTCCCTCTTCCACGGCCGCGACCACGACCTCGACCTCGGGCTGGTCCTGCTGGGATCTGGTCACCACTATCATTAGCACGAGTCCTCACCATTTATGAGAGAATGAAAACAACAGAAGCTTAGTTTCAGAGTTCAACAGAGTTGCACGACAGAATTCAAAGAATGTGAGATTTTTCCTAAAGGTTATGCAGCCTCTCGAAGATAAGTACATACGTCTCCGTACTGATCCGCAAGACTCTACTAAACTTGCTCATGACTGGTGAGACCTATTTAACCTAGAGCTCTGATACCAACTTTTCATGACCCATTTCCGGAGTCGTGATGGCGCCTGTCATGGAACCAGGCAAGCCACCCATTTTATCTAACTAAATACAATTTCCCATAAAATTCCCCTATTTAACAAATTCTGAAATCAATACTAACAATAATAAATCCAATATTTTTAGAAAACTAGTTTATGAAATTCAAAAGACCAAATCTTACTAACCCCGGATCCAGTGTCACAGTCATGAGCTGCTAATACTTAATACAACCAAAAGAAATGACTAACATAGTCCGAAAATAAATACGACAGGTAGAAAAAAAAGAGAAGACAAGATCACGATCGCCAGCTGCTACCTCGTCAACTCTGGTGAAACTGCTGTGCTCCCTGACCCGAGCTAAATTCCGTTGTACCTGTATCTGCACACAAGGTGGATGGGGTAATGTGAGTACACCAACTCATTAGTAACGAAACCAAACTACGGGCTGAGAGGTAGTGACGGACTAGACCTCCGATAATTCAAACAACAGTACATAAATTGGACATGACAGTAATATATCAGGAAATAAACACGATGTATCAAGATGTGTGTGTAACTCTGCATACTAGCATGAATTCATATAGAACCATGAATGATGTATACTCATAAATATAGCTCTCATAAGGTGGTCCACTCAGTACTAGAATACGGCCTTCAGGCCCAGGGAAGTCCATCCCGGATATTACATGATCACAAGTGACACAGTCACCAAGTACTGAGGAAAAAGGCCAATCTAGCCCGCACTGAGAAATCCATCTCCGGAATAGAATACTCGGACAAATCCATGCCCAAGGAAAATCTATCCCTCAATATCTGTGCGCTCACTGGGGGTGTATAGACTCCGGAGGGGCTCCTTTCAGCCCAAGCTCTATATCAAGCCAAAGAAGGCATGATTTCAGGATCGTTGCGGTGTGCAGTCCGACCTCGTAACTGTCTCAAAACCAGGCTCCAATCCTCACTCAGTCAGTACCTTCAAGTCTCACTCACATTGCTCTAACATATGAAAATCAGCTCAAACCAATGTTAATATAGAATAAACTAGCAACTTCCGAGACTGAGGCATGAAACATATACTATAACAGGACTGAGTACATGAAAGCAATAATCACAGATAGAGACAACAATAATCGACCATTCCAGTCTAATCACATCGGTGTGAAGCCTTAACATTTATACTTAGCATGATTTGTATTTCGTTCAAGGTAATTACCACCTTCACTGTACAATATCAATCTGGGATAACCAGTAGACAGTGCCATGGGATGAGCCAGGCTACAAATATCCGGTAAACGCCCGCATGCCCGTCACTTGGCAAGTGCGTCACCTTAATTAACAACAAATATCAAATAGTTGGGGTTTCGAACCCTCAGTTCCAAGTTTGGAAGCGTTACTTACCTCAAAACCGGCTAATACACTACTCGACAGTGCCCTTGCCTCTAAATTCAGCCTCCGAGTGCTCCAAATCTACCAACATTCAGACGTATATCATTATAATATGCTAAGGAACTAATCCCAATCGAAATGTATCAAAATACTCAAAAATCTCGAAATTGGTCAAAACCCGACCCCCGGGCCCACGTCCCGAAATTCAGAAATTTTTATACCAAACTGTTCTTCGTCATCTCACGAGTCCGTACATATCAAGAACACTAAATTCGGAGTCCAAATGACCCCTCAAATCACCATTTTAAATATTCTAAATCTCAAGCCCTAATCACCCAATTTACACTGATTTTCCTCTAATTTCCACCATAATTCCGACCTTTAATCACATATAAACGAGTTTAGAGTCCAAAAATCTTACCATGGTGAAGAACTATCGAATTCCCTCTTCAAAACCCTTCAAAAACCTTCAAACCCGAATGAAATATTGAGAAAATGGCTAAAATTCACGAAGGCACGTTTTTATACCTTCTGCCCAGTGGGTCCGCACCTGCGACTACTTACTCGCACCTGCGGAACCGCACCTGCGGATCCCAGGTCGCGCCTGCGGAAAAATCCTAAGGCCTCAAATCCCGCACCTGCGGTTGACCTCCCACGTCTGCGGCCTCGCAGGTGCGGCCAATACCTCGCACCTGCGGAATTCCCCCATTTAGCCAATTTCCGCACCTGCGGTGCCTCGCCCGCTCTTGCGGGACCGCACCTGCGGCTCCCCATCCGCAGGTGCAAAAACACCAGTAACAGAACTCAGCCGTGACAAAATCATTCCAAACTCCCCGATGACCATCCGAAACCATCTCGAGCCCCTCGGGACCCCAACCAAACATACCAACACCTCATATAAGATCATTCAAACTTAGTTGCACTCCCGAAATACTAAAAATAACATCAAAACACCAGAATCACATCAAATTCAAGCCTAAGAACTTTGAAATTTCTAAAATCCTCCAACGATGCCGAAACTACCCAAACAACTCCGATTAACCTGAAATTTTGCAGACATAACCAAAATGACATTACGAACCTGTTCCAACTGTCGGAATTCCATGCCGACCCCGATAGCCTATTTTCCACTGCCGATCGGAAATCGCCAAAAACTAACTTATTCAAGCCTAATTCTATACCGGACATCACAAAAATATTCCGAACACACTCCTAAGTCCCAAATCATCTAACGAAGCTATCCGTTCCATAAAATCTGCATTCCGAGGTCGTTCCCCAATAAGTCAACTCTCAGTTGACTTTTCCCATTATAAGGCTATCTTTTAAAGACTAAGTTACTGAATTCTCATTTAACCATTCCGATTTCAAGCCTATCGACTCTAACACATCAATAATAGAATAACCCACCTATGACAAGTCAATAACAACGATTATAATGCAGGTTTTGCGTAGCGACGGACCGGGTCGTTACAAAAGATGGATATATTGTCAGCACATATTGTTGCTACTTCTAATAATCTATCTATCTTTCTCTCTCTCTCTCTCTCTATATATATATATATATATATATATATATATTAAAGAAAGAAAGTTTGCATTGTGGTTAAGCCAAGTGACAAGCTACTATAAGGTCACTAGGCAACTTAGGATAATATTATGATAACATTAATTTAAATTGATAGATAATGTTTTTTTTATTTAAATAAAAAGATAATAAATAAGATTCTGAATGGAAAGAAAGTGAATATTTTTCAAAAGATACGTCTTATTGTCCTATCCTAACTGATAAGTTATTTTAAAAAAAAAAAAAATTAAGTTTAAAGATAAAAACAATAGAACCATCTTTACTAATTTTAACTATAAAGATGGATATATTGTCATCACAGTTGCTACTCCTAATAATATATATATATATATATATATTTTTTTTTTTATTTATTTTTTTTTATTTTATTTATTTTTTTTTTTTTAAAGGAAGATAGTCATTGTGGTTAAGCCAAGTAGCAAGCTACTATAAAGTCACTTGGCAATTTAGGATAATATTTATGATAACATTTAATTTATATTGAAAGATAAGATTTTTCTTTTTTGAATTTAAATGGAAAGATAATAAATAAGATTCTTCTGAATCTGAATGGAAAGAAAGTGGATATTTCTCTGAAGATACATCCTATTTTCCTATCTTAAGTGATAATTTTTTTTAATAATTGAGTTAAATATAAAAACAATAGCATTATCTTTATTAATTTTAACTATAAAGATGAAAATATTGTCGGCACATATTATTGCTACTCCTAATAATCTATATCTATATATTATATTAAAATAAGGGTAGTATGCATTGTGGTTAAGCTAATTGACAAGCTAAAATGAAGTCATTTGACAATTTTAAGGCAACATTAATAATTAAAAATTATAAATGGAAACATAATTTATGGAAGTAGTTTAATGAATCTTATACATAATCTAAATAGATATTAAACAAATCTAATCTATATATCTAAATTTATATGTATATTTATATCTATATCTATATATTGATCCACTCATAGATTTTCTTCTATATTAGCTAGAAATATGAAAGTAAAAAATTAAATAATATAGAAAAACATAAATTGAGATAACACATGACTACTTATACTTTGGAGTAAGTTATAATACAAAAAAAAACCCTATAATTTACTTAAGATATTAAAGATTTAATGATTTCAAAAATAAAAAAATTCAAGCAGCAAAATAAGATCTTAAATAAAATATACAAATTATTTATAAGGTAAGAAAAAAAAAATCAGTAAAAAATATTTTAATAACATGAATAATAAAGTCATATTAGTATTTACAAATCGGGCAAACGAATATATTATACGTAATAAATATTTTTTATATAATTAAAAACTTAAACGTAAGAAGAACAAATCTTAACATGGTAAAAATAGATATTAAATTCAGACAAGCTAATGAAAAGTCAAATGACAATGTAATAAAATTAAGTATTGAACAATATAATAGCAAAACTAAGGAACAAATAAGGAAAACAAATCAAAAAATTCATCATACAAAAAAGAAGGTTAAAACTTATTTATATTTGAGATGTGAAAATTTTGTTTAAAAGTATGATAAGAAATAGCATGCATGTGGATAAGACCACTTAACTAAAGTCTATAGATAAAAGGAAAATTTTAAAATATTAAATAATAAAAATAAATTAGAAATAATGTGACAATCTTTATACTAAGAATTACTTTAGAAAATAAAACAAAGAAAGTATGCAATACTTAAGAATATTATTGATAAATTTAAATAATTTAAAATTTTCAAATAATAGTTTAAAAAAATAAAATAAATATTCAATTTAATATTAAATAGTTACATCTCTATCTATATTATATTAGAAATAGTAGTGGATAAAAATATTTATTAAAGTATAAAGTTAATAAAAAAAATTAAATGAAAACGTGATAAGATTACATATTAGATAACATTATAGAAAAAGTAAGAATAACTAAGGAAAAGACTACTTGAACCGGAGATTAGAAAGTTCTTAAAGTTATGATGAGAACGCGTGGAGATGATCACAAAATTCAAGTTTTGCTAGATAAAGAAAAATAAGAATTTGAGACCAAATTAAAACTTCTAATATACTAAATAAATATCTCATGTAGGTAATTTTACTAATGAAAATTAAAAGCTAAATTTTTATCTTGAAACTAAAAGAGAAAGAAAATTTAATTGCACGTAATACAAAAAATAATTATAAAAAAGTTAAATATATTTGAAATAATAAAATAACTTATTTATTACTTTTTCAGACTAATTAAAAATATATTTTTTAATAAAATGTGATATTATATGAGTATCGGCTAAAATAATTTGCGTAAAAAGCTAATTAAAAATTTTTAGTAGGGAAGAGAATGTATAAAGAGGAAAATATAGATAGTGCAATGATACTTATATTTTAAATTTATTTAAAATATATGAATTAAATTATTAAATAATACTCAAAAATATTTTTGATAAATTTGAATGATGAATGGGTTCTGAGTAAGAGAATAATAGTGTAAGAATAAATTAAATTTTAAGTATAAAAAATTATATTTATTGATGATTATTAATAGGGTCATAAGCAAGACATTAAGTCAATTTATAAGCTAATAAAAGATCACATTACAATATAACAATATTAAGTAATAAATTACAATAATCAAAGGCAAGACCGAAAAGAGAAAAAATTTATGTCTAAAAATATAGAAGGATAAGACCTATTTGAACTTGAGATGAAAAACAAAGCAGTAGTAAGAATTTTGCTAATATAATATGATTTATTGTGCTCAAACAACACATATCACAACGTTATATGTTTAGTATTGATTAATATTGTCCGTAAAATAAAATACAGAATGCCAAAATCAAGGGGTTGGATTATTACAGTATAGAAAAAGATAACATGTTATCCACTATGAGATATGAAAAATAATTTCATGTCCTGCTTCTTAATTAATATATAATAGTTATTTATGATTTCTATATAGAAGGTTTACTTTTAAGGTTATTTGTATATAGTTCAAATAATTCAAATCATAATTTGACATTGTTTATGTCCGCGCATCGTGCGAGTACTAATACTAGTAGGATATTAGAGAGAATATTTTATTGAATATTCCTTATATTTGTACTATTAGAATTTATTAGAGATATGTGTTAAATATATAAGGAAAAAAGAAAAAAAAAGAGGGACATGTAATATTTATTTCAGAAAAAGATTCTCTCACTTGTAAAAATACAAAGGTTACCTTTTGATAAAGATTCTTTCTTAAATACTCAAATGTACTACTTGAGGGCAAAGTAACAGAAACAAAAAACTTCAGGAGCCTAATTGCAGCATCCCTCAAACTTTATGAACTTATAATGCAATTTTCACTTACCTGTCAAAGTTTTTTATATTTATATAGACCACAACTTCATATGAGCTTCACTATTTTCAGACAGCCGGAGAAGATGGAGAAAACGACGCCGTTAAAAGTACCGAGAATTAAGCTGGGTTCACAAGGTCTAGAAGTTTCCAGAATCGGGCTGGGCTGTATGAGTATGTCCGGCAACTATGGCCCGCCCAAGCCCGAGCCCGAAATGATCAAACTACTCCATCACGCCATTGATACTGGAGTCACTTTCCTTGATACTTCTGATGTCTATGGACCTCTCACCAATGAAATCCTCATTGGCAAGGTGATTAAAACTTTTTTCATTTGAATATTGTAAATGCTGCCTGAATTAGTGGTACTTTATGCATAATTAACTGTACGTTTTGTGTTGTTATAGATGTTATGGTATTTTAATTGTTCGGTAAGCAAAAATGACAGCTTTTTCCTTGATATACAGAACCCGCTTATATTAATTTGTACTTCCTGCTTTACCTTTGTGTTGCTGTAGTAGTTATGCTATTTTAATTGTACACTAAGCAAAAAATGAAGTTTTACGGTAAATTCTCTTAATTCTAAGATTATATTGAAAAAAGAGTGACCTTAAGTTTTTTTCCCTTTACTAAATTTTGAATGATATTTATTCACCAAGTCTCTTGAATAAGTATGGAAGTTTTATGTTAAATTTATAAGGAAGACTATGCATTCTGGATTTCTCTTTTAAACTTTACTTTAATATTAGCAATTTTAGATATTTTGACCTTAGAGTATGTAAAAATATACTCTTGTTTTCTTTTATGACCGTCGTGTTGGGGCCAGCTTTGCCCCACCTTGACTATTCCAACGTTTTTGTCTCCACTGAGATTTGAACTTGATACCTCATAATTGTTCTTTCTTGTGCCTGCTTGAATACGTGTCCTCATATGTCTATGCTTTATATATGCTGACACAGTTTTATAGGTATGTTCATGTTAAAGTACCCAATTGTGTGTAGGCTATTAAAGGAATGAGAGAGAAAGTACAAATAGCTACCAAGTTCGGTATACGTTTTGAAGATGGTAAAAGGGGCATTTGTGGTGAACCTGCATATGTAAGGGCTTGTTGTGAGACCAGCTTGAAGAGACTGGACATCGACTGCATCGATCTGTATTATATTCATCGCATTGATACGCAGTTACCAATTGAAGTCACGGTATGACATCTTTGCTCCAAAGTTTTGTTTCTGTAGTGTATTTCATCACTTTTAGCACATAGTCAAATCAAATGATTTGTATGATGAGGTGCTTGTTATTTTTATTATGGTTATAGGCAGAATGCCGTGGTCATTACTTGATCACTTCATATAAAGGGCGAATCCACAAATTGGTGCATTCTTATATTTTGTTGGGTTGAGAAGATCCAATTGTTGTTAAAGAAACACTGTAATTATTTTCACGATTTATAAATATATTCACGATGTGCATCAAGTTGATATACTAGTCACATATTCATGAAGATTTTGGGATGCTACCATTATTCATCCACTAGATATTTCAGGTAGATTTTTATTAGATTAATAGCAAGCATAAAATCCATGGGAAGTGTTGGAAGGGGCAAGGCAGACCTAACATCAAGAGGAAGGAAGTTGTATTGAACAACTTACAATCCCTCGAAATCCATATGGATTTGACAAAGAGTAGAACACATGGAAGCAGAAGATCCGTATAGACAATACCACCTAGTTAGGGAAATGTTTGGTCATGGTACACTTACATTGTTTATCAAATGATGTGGTACACTTACCTTAGGTGTAGGTTTTGACAAAATTCTTTATATTCTCTTAGAGATTTGTATGTCATGAGAAAATGTAGAGAACCCCTATTTTGTCTTAAAAACAAAATTTGAGTTTTGGAGTGAAGTTTGTCGAAATGGAGCGGACCTATTGACAATTCATGTGGCTGACTCCTACTAGTTTGAGTTTAGGCATAACTGTTGTTTTTGTTGTCGTTGTTTGTTTAATTGCAAACATGAAGTCTGGCCAAGGGAGTAAATGGAACCAGAGGAGCCAAAACATGCTTCACCTTGACTGACCGAAAAAAAGGCATACAAATAAAGAGGGCAAAACCTCCATGCTGAACTTTAGGATGTAATATAATTTGATTGATATGGGAAAGCATAATAGATTGTTTAGTTGTTGTTTTCGAATCTCTTTGGAAGAACTCTTTCTGATGAAGGATTGTCACAAATTCATTGTAGATTGGTAAATCCCATGTTACCACTGGTAAGTTCCTGAGATGAGTTAGTGTCCTAACCAAGAACAGGTTGTTAGAACAAATGAATTGGACGCTAGGATCTTATCTTATGGTGACCAACTCTGGCTGTAGAATTACTCAAGTTAGGTAGCTCAAAGCTTGAGTGTATGACCTGCTTTAGCAACAAGTCCAAGTACTTGAACTCCACCTGGTCTTAAAATATCTGATCGCAAAAGCGACTACAATCTTGAAATGATTATTCCCTATAAAATCTATTCTAGGAGTTGTCTCCTCTAAAGTTTCCCTATATACAGAGGTGCTTATAAATAGAGGGAACATAGATTCGCTAAAGCTGAATGAAGACCATTAGGACCTTAGTGTGTCTACTTCTTTGTGTCCTACTAGCGTCTTTTTACTCTCTTAGGTAACCAGGATTAGTCAAGCACAAAGGTAAAATTTGCTCGGGTCACTTCCACTTTTTGGTTTACATTCAACACCACTCATCCCAGGAAGGTCCGATGTACATTACCTGAATAAAAAAGCGCTACCACATATATTGAGGAATCCCTTCCTTCTTACTAATATAGACAGATTACTGGCCTTTTTGTTCTTACTGCAAATAGATTTGTAGTCCTTATTGCAGATTTACCTTGCACGGTCTAAAAATTAACATCAGATAAATCCTGTTTTGTTGGTCATAGACTATAGAGTCAACATTTGTCCAAGTTTGCCTTCCAAACATACTAAGACAGCTCTGTTGGTAGCTCCGTTCTTGTTTTATGTGACGCTCCTTCTGTGATTTATGCTACTCTTTCATTTTGGCTTCTTTTTGCTTACAAACTTTTTCTTTAATAACTCGTTGTACAAATTTCATCAATTTGTGATAAACTCTTTCACAGAAAGTCATTTCTGAAATACTTATAATTGAAATTTCAAGACTCAGGTTATCCCAACATTTTTGTAGTTTATACCTAGTTAAATAAGTAGCATCATTTCATAAAATAGTTTCTAGGTTTGTCATTTTGGCATCCGTCTCCTGTGATTTATGCAATTACCTAATGGTAATAGTTACAATATTATCTATGTTATGCACCTCTAATCTGGATTGATGCCGAACCTGCACTATCATTTCCATATATACCAATTATTATATATGTTCTAATACTGCTTGTATTATGTTGTAAGATGGGAGAACTGAAGAAACTCGTTGAAGAGGGAAAAATCAAATATATAGGTCTATCAGAGGCTTGTGCATCAACAATCAGAAGGGCCCATGCTGTTCATCCAATAACAGCTGTCCAGATGGAATGGTCTTTGTGGACTAGAGATCTAGAGGAAGAAGTAGTTCCTACTTGCAGGTGACATATCTTTTAGGTTAATCCCCTTGCATCAAATTACTAGCAAATCAGTGTCTGTTCTGATACTTATCATGTTCAGAGAACTTGGCATAGGGGTCGTCCCTTATAGTCCTCTTGGACGAGGATTCTTCTCAGCAGGCGCAAAGTTGATTGAAAACCTGTCTGAGGATGACTTTCGCAAGGTTAGACCACATAAATTATTATCCTATGGTATCATGTAAACTGTTGACTGCTTTTGCTCATCTGTTCATAGGCATTGTTACATTGTCTTTACAAAGTTGAATGGTTGTAGTGGGCTTCTTTAACTCCAAGCTTTACATTGGAGAAATTGACTTGAGCATCAAATTGATGATTGTAGTTGCATTTAATATAGTATTTTCTTATCTTTTTGTGCCTTGATTTTTAAGGAGATTCTCAAACTGCTCCGTGAGGGTAAAGCCTTTGGCTAATCATGCCCATAAAATGCCTCGTCCTCAGAGGACCTTTCATTTATGGTGATAGATGTCATGCCAGCGCTCGATACTTAACATGCATAGTAGGAAAATCTTCAAGGAAATTTCTATGGACAGCTTCTCTAGGAATAGCTTAATGAAATAAAGCAGTTCTCCCCAAATTAACTTATCAAAATAATAATGACCATAATATAAAGAAGTTTTCTTAACCATTCTTGTATTATTATGAGAAGACGATGGGTTGAGAAACATGCCAGTGTCTTTGAATCAAACTAGTGTTATACTCCTAAACTTCCAACTCGCCCTTTCCTTGAAGATGTCTTAAGATGCAACTGGTTTGGCACACAATCACCTGTTCTTGCTCCCTGACGTAACAAAGCCAGTTTCATATAATTTTGTTTGTGAGGCTTCATATAGTTGATTCAACTTATTTGGGACTAAGGAATAGTAATTGTTGTTGAATGTTGCATCAATGAATTGTTTCAAATCTATTTCACCTGCATTGTTAATTTTATTATTTTACTCTCGTGTTTGCTTTTTAGAATTTCCCTAGGTTCAGGCCGGAAAATTTTGAGCTTAACAAGCAAGTATTTGAGAAACTGAATCTAATGGCTGCAAGAAAAGGATGCACCCCTTCACATTTAGCATTGGCTTGGGTTCTTCACCAAGGAGATGATGTATGCCCTATACCAGGCACTACCAAGATTGAGAACTTCAACGAAAACGTTGGGGCCTTATCTGTAAAGTTAACAGCCGAAGACATGAAAGAACTCGAGTCGTATGCCTCTATTGTCAAAGGTGAAAGACATCTCTACATGTCATCAACATGGATAAATTCAGAGACTCCGCCATTGTCCTCCTGGAAAAACTGAGTAAGGGTTTAACAGGTGACATCTATTGGCTTTTGTAGGATTCTGGACACATGCACTGCATATATTTTACGGAAACTTGCCTGTTACCAACGCCTTCATGCTCCATGATATTTTCGGAAGAACTTGCTTATATCGCATCGTTCAATAATGTGGGAAGCTTATTTCTGATTCCGGAGATAGTTGGTGTACCCATAGATCAATCTGAGATCATGAGATTATATGGGAGAATATACATGTGTATGGGACTCTGTATATGTATTAATCATAAAACAATAAACATAAAACCAACTTATCACTTCCGTATTCCTTTTCTGCTCGGAGAAATCTGTGTTGACCTTTAGACCCGTCTACAAAATGAGGCTAGTGTTCGGTCTTAGTTGGTTCCACTTGCAGGGCGATGAGACCAGCAGTTCTCTTAGTTCTCTTTAGGAGATAAACTACCCACCTACAAAATGAGGCTAGTGTTCGGTCTTGATTGGTTCCACCTCCTAGTTCTCTTTAGGAGGCATCTGCGCCAGATAAACTACCCACCTACAAAATGAGGCTAGTGTTCGGTCTTGATTGGTTCCACCTCCTTGCAGGGAGGTGACACCAGCAGCTCTCTTTAGGAGAGGAGGTATCTGCGCCAGATAAACTACTCATCTCACGGTGTCCCGCCTCTCCCCCGAATGGTTGGTGCGGCAGTTAGACATCCTCAGGATTGGTCATTGTGTGTCACCACCTCATGTAGAGATGCTTACTTTAGATATGGTGTTAGTGCTGTTCTTTGAAATGCCACTGACTTATGCTCAAGTGATATCGGTCATATAAACCAAAACACAGGAATTAGAAAAGATACCAGCACTTCAATGATCTTTGTTATATACTCACAGACCAAAGGAACTATGAAAAAAACATCAGTCCCCCAATGATCTTTGTACTGGCAATTTAATCGATAAATGTTCCTCTAAGAAAGGAAAAAACCAAAATGCAAACAAAAACAAGAGAAGCCAATATCACACAACCAACTGGTACACAGTAGAACTAGTTTGCAACTTTTCATAGCTATACACTAGTAGTTAAAGTGTGATTACACAGACAAAAACATGCATTTATTCTTTATCCACTTATACTATCTACATAGGCTTTATATATTATTAGTCCTACCATCAAAGGATTAAACAAAAACTCTAGGAACAGATTCCACAGGCTTGCAATCAACTTCTCTCAACACAGTTTGAATCCCTTTGCTTCCTGCATTTGCAAGTGGATGTATTCCATGAGCTAGCCCTTGCATATTTGCCCTCTTCTCTCTTTCTTCAGCATATGATACTCCATAACGTTTCTCCATATCTGTACATATTTATACAATCAGATTAAGGAACAATTTTCTATAAGTTTATGAAAGCGCTTACCTGAGCCGAGGATCATCTATCAGAAACAACCTCTCTCAGCCGAGCCGAGAATCATCTATCAGCAACAACCTCTCTCAGCTACCTGCCTCTCTCAGCCTCTCAGATGGCGATAAGGTAAGGCTTAAGGTATGCACACACTCTACGCGCATACCCCTTCCCAGGCTGAGTGGTGTCACACTAGCTAAGTATGTTGTTGTAATTTTCTCTAAATCTACGTGATGTTTGACATCACTCGTGACACAAGAAGGTCAGCTCACCAGTACTTGAGAGAGGCTTGCTAGGCTCAAAGGTGGGAAGAAAGGTCAGCACTTGAGAGAGGCTTGCTAGGCTCAAAGGTGGGAAGAAAGGTCAGCACTTGAGAGGCTTGCTTCTGTAGGAGTCAAAAAGAAAAGACTCAAGAAGAAACTGCACTCAAAGAATGGAAAGGCAGGCTGCGCTAA
Organism: Nicotiana knightiana; assembly: GCA_005239525.1. Lineage (NCBI taxonomy): Eukaryota > Viridiplantae > Streptophyta > Magnoliopsida > Solanales > Solanaceae > Nicotiana > Nicotiana knightiana. Next base: position 31,553 of record ML421781.1, on the reverse strand, counting down.
TACGATGCAAAGGCCCATACAGACCCTTTACTAGGGGGGAGCGAGAGCGGATTGGGGGTTTAAGCGCGTAGTAAATGCAGTGTTAAAAATAAATATTTACACAATGAAATATTTAATAAAGTGATTCTTCCATAAATTTATATTGAAAAAATATTAATTGATAATCTGAAACAAGAAGATAATTTATCAATGAATCTTTTTGACCGCCTAATAGAATGATAACTAATCCGCTATGAGTTTAAATGCCCTTATTATAGTGTAAAAATATACAAATAATGCTTGTTGTACATTAACTTAAATATATTTAATCCATTTCGTACGAGCTATCTATAAATAATACTACGTATACTTGATAGTAATAAGAAGTTTTCCTTTTACCTTGAGCAAGATTCTCATAGAGCTGACCATCTCTAGTAAGAGCCATCATAACTTGAGGAATTCCCAAAGGAAGTGTATCACCTCTATCTACCTGCCAAAAATGTATCACTTTCCCATAGGTTTTGGCAACTTTTTCGAGATCTTGTCGCTGAATAGGACCAGGAACGCCAGGCATGAATAGAACACCACTCTTCACCTCGAACTCGTGGGAATGCCAGAATTTCTTTTCATCGTCCGGTAATGTTAAGAATAGTTCTTCTGAGACAATGTACTCAAGCCCGATCAGCCGGCCATCGGCGTCTGGCCTGTCGTAAATGAGACACTGCCTGAATTCTTCGTTTTGGTGACCGCAGAAGTGGTGCGCCTCGACTTGTCGAGTCATGTCATGTCCATAGAAATGGAACCTGAATTAAAATAGAGATGCGTATATATAGTACAAATTAAACAAGCAACTTTGAAATTCAACACACGAAATGAACAGCAATTAAAACAAAGATCTGATCTCAAAAAATTAAAAACAGTCAACAGTATGTTAACTAAGCATTAGTTAAGGTAGATTCTAATACACAACGCCCGAAAAGAAAAAGAACAATAATTTCAAGTAAGAATTTTTTTCTAAGGTGCAGTTAAAATATAAAGAAAATACTCCAAATAATTACAATTTACATGATACTCGTACGACTTTCAATAGAGTTCTAAACATTTTTAATTGAAATGAATTTTAAATATTCTAAATTCTTAACTATGGCCACTTATATTGGGTTTTGTGTAATACCTAAATATGTCTATGTCCAAATTCATTCTATAAAATATCGTAACAGCTTTTACTTAGAATTTATTAAATATATATAATTATGTATCTAGTACTTACTGATCAAAATAGATAGATGCATTTCTAAATTTGAAAACAATTGTATCAAAATAAATAGCGTATTTCTAAATTTGAAAATAATTTAACTAAACTCTCCGTTTATTCTATCGTCTAAACGAACTATAGGTTTGATGAATCAGCACCCCACAAACTCGTCTCAGTAAATAAAATGATTAAGAGAAATAAAAGTAAAAGAAATCTAACGCGCAAAGGTGCTGATGAATCTTGTTGATAGGACCAAAGCCTTGAATAGTAGCAGTTGCAGTTTCAAGAATTGCTGTTCCTGTCTTCGTTGGTTCACCTGGAACTTCTGGATGAGTTGATACATGTTTACCTTCCATTTTTTTTGCTGAAAACCTAAAATGAAAGTGAAATATAGTGATATGATTCTCTTCTGTTTTTTGCCGAGAAGAAGGTGCTTATAGATAGGAAGATTAGTTGCATGCATACTTACACGTGGCAATATACGTGGCAAAAGAGCCTGTGTTTTAGGTGGCATTTGTTTGGATAAATATTGATAGCCAAATTAGCTGGCTCGTTCTAGTTCTAGTACTAACTACAACTTCAGCTTTGTCCCTTTGAGAAAATCCAACAAATTTCAGACCGATCAAATGAGTGTTTACATCACTACAGTCGATGTTGGCCGGTAAAATAGTACGGACTAGCTAATTATATTATTCAAAAATAATTAATATTTGTTAAGTTATCAAAAAATAGTTATTATTTTGTTGTAATAGAGACCGGTTCAACATTAACATGTGTATGAACTTTTAATATATTATACTGGACCGATATATTTTGCTGGAACTCCAATATATTATGCTGCAGTTTCAGTATACTTATGTTGAAGCTCCATTATATTATGGTGGAGTTCCAGTATACTTATGCTGGAACTTCAGTATAATATGCTGAAGTATTCTCTGGATTTTAAACAGTATTTTCAGTTAAATTTATTTTTACATAAAAATAATTAAATTTTAATTACTTTTAAAAATATGACTAATTTTGAATGACCACTTATAAATTTGACTATTTTTAAATTTCTCCCTGTTAACTGCCGTTAAAGGCCTTTGAGAAGAATGGGCGAGGCCTACAAGAATATGCGAGATTTATATACATTTGTGGCTAGAAATTTTTGGAACAAGAAAATTAAGTACTATTTACTTGTAACCCAGGATATAAAAGTCATAATAATTAATGGGAGCTCACTTTGGAGATAATAAATAATATATGTGTGATTTTAGATAACACATAAGTAATTTATAATTTCATCAAGATCTTCATTTAATAAAAAAATAATCCTGCTAATTAACTGGTAAGCGGTCAACAGGGAAAATATATGGGCGATTTTTAGGTAACACATTCGCAATTTATGATTTATACTTCGATCTCCCACTTCATAAAAAACTATTCTAATAATAATTAATAAGTGATTCACCAGAGATCACTTAGACTATCATAAATAATATATGAGTAATTTCTAGATAACGCACAGGCGATTTAAAATTCACCAGCATCTTCCACTTTATAAAAAAGTAGCATAGTAATAATTAATTAGAAGTAGGAATATAATTTGTTTTAGATTCCTACTTAGGCCTCTTATTAGAAGTAGGAATATAATTTGTATTACTTTATTAGAGTGAGTTATGCATGATTTATTATAGTTCAATTTGTTCTATTAGTTGATAAGCCTATAAACAAATACAAATAAAAGATTGATTAGGAAACTTAGGTTTTGTTTACCTTGAAATACAAGAAATAATTAAATTTGTAATGTGGTTATAAGGATATGCGATCCAACTCAATGCTAATTGGTAAATAATTAAGCAGATAAATGAATTAAACGATTTATATGAATCAAACTCGTATAATTGCAAGCCGTCAACCTCGGTTTGAATAAGATTCGAGAATGGTTTGCCAAGAACAGTAAGAATAGCTATAATAATGTGAACAACTCAAATGCGGAGAATTAACAGTAAATAAAAGAGCTTTGTATTCAACAGTTTGAGTAAGAACTAGAGCGTTGTGATAATTGTGATGATGGATCGGTACAAATGAATAAGATTCCTCTTTATATAGTAGAGGAATCCTAAATAAGGAATGATTCTAATTGCGGAAGTAAGATACATGATTGACATTATTAACCGCCAATAACTCTACCGGTTCCGAGATTCTTGCCAGAATTGATGATTGAGCGCGGATATTTTGCGATTCTGTTACTGTGGTGTCGATCTAGTCTGACCCCGATCCATCGGTCTACACGCTCCTCGAGCTCGGGCTTACTTCGATGCGTACTTGCTCTCGGGGAGGACTTGCTTTTGAGGTACACCCTCGAGGCATTATAATCGAGCCTCTCGATTTTACCGTACACAGATAGACCTCGTGTTTCTTATAATGGAAGAATAAGAAACAATTTGAATCCTGATCTCCCGATGCCTTGGCCAAGAAGTTATTTTTCGTGATGTAAGCGTTAGATGTGGCTGAAATGTCCCGTTGTCTCGGTTCCCAAGAATCATTAACGCTTGTCAGCCATTGGTCGGCCGCTAGCAACGCTGAACTGTTGTTTGAAATCTATAAATACCAACTTCCTCATTGATTTCAAACTTTACTCTACTTCAAACTTCTTTCTTGCTTTGATCAAATCTCCCGTCGTTCAAACTTTTTTGCTTCTTTTTATTCTTTCGCTAATCATATTCTTGCTTTCTACCTTTCTTGTCTACAACTATGGCTAAGACCTCCAAAGTAGTGCCGCAGAAGGAAAGGGCCTCCTCCTCGAAGATGGCTGGCGACAAGACGCCAGTGGAGCCGCGCGTGGAGGAATGTGTTCCCGGACCATGCAAACTGACCTCCGAATTTAAGGTGGATAAACCCCATTCAGTTCCCGGCCGGTGTGAACCCATGTCCCGTTACATTTGCTCGATTTCTGAGGACGATCTCAAGCGAATTAAAAGGGACTGCAATTGGGAAGACAAAGAAGTGGTGGCTCATTGTGATGACCCAAAGGGTCATCTCATGATTTAAGACTTCATTCCGGGATCATTAGCCTTAAACATTATTTTTATTCACCTTGATTTGCGTGCGTAGTCCGGGCATGAATCGGGAAAGCCTTTATGTGAAATATATGAAATAATTATTTTTGAGAGTTTAAAATTGAATTTAGTTGACTTTGTTCAACATTTTGAGTAAACGGACCCGGACCCAGACCCGTGTTTCGATGGTCCCGAGATGTCCGTAGTAAAATATGAGACTTAGACGTATTCCCGGAATCGAATTCCGAGGTCCCTAACTCGAGAAATGAATTTTTGATGAAAATAATTAAACAGAAATTTAAAGGAATGAAAGAAATTGATTAATGTTTGAACTCATTGGTATCGAGCCCGTATTTTAGTTCCGGAGCCCGGTATAGGTCTATTATAACATATATGTCATGTTTGTGGAATTTGGTGGAAATCGGAGTTTATTTGACGTGATTCGGACGTCCGGTTGAGAAGATAGTACTTTTGAAGTGTTCTTGAGAAATTCATGAGTTTTGATGCTAAATCCGTAGTTTTAGGTGTTATTTTGGTGATTTGATCGTACGAGCAAGTCCGTAGGATGTTTTTGGACTTGCGTGCACGTTTGGTTTGGAGCCCCGAGGTTTCGGGAACCATCCGGGCGATGCGCGAGTTGACTTAACTCTCAACAAGGGCTGCTGGTGCCCTAGATCTGGTCTGCCCGCACCTGCGAGCCTTTGGCCGCACGTGCGAGTGACAACCCGCAGATACGGCCCAGGCAAGCTTCCCATCTTCTGCAGATGCCGACTCCTAATCGCGGGAGCGGGACCGCAGAAGCGGAAACCCGTTCGCAGATGCGGCCCCAAGGGCCCAGTCCCACTCCGCAGAAGCGGACCTCCTGTCCGCACGTGCGGACGCGCAGATGCGGCCCAAGCACCGCAGGTGCGAGGGTCGGGCAGTGAGTTCATGTTACTTAGAACTCCAGCCCTTTTCTTCTTATTTTCAAAAGGGTGGAAGACCTACGGCGATTTTCTCAAGGTTTTTTCTTCCAAAATCATAGGTAGGTTTTCATTAACTACTTCCTTCCAATTACCCATTATTTTTCATCAATTTACAACTAAAAATCTAGGGTTTTCATGGTAAAAATTGGGGGTTTGGGTAGAATTAGGAAATTTTGCATAATTGGAATTTAGACCTCGAATCGAGGTCGGATTTCGAAACTAACTACATATCCGGGCTCCGAGGTGAACAGGTAAACGGATTTTGTTCCGAACCTCGAGTTTGGACCAAGCGGGACCGGGGTCGGTTTTTAATGTTTTTTGGAAAAACTTAGGAAAACCATGATTATGCATTAAAGTTAATTCCTTTAGCAATAATTAATGATATTAAACTAATTATGATTAGATACGAGTGGATTGGAGGTGAATTCTAAAGGAAAAACGGTACTTGAGCAGTGAGTGGCCTACGAAATAGAGGTAAGTGTGGTGTCTAACCTTAGCTTGAGGGAATAGGTATTGAGTGACTACTTGCTACTTGTTTTGTTGCTGAATACGATGTATAGGTGAGGTGACGGGTACTTATACGTTGTGGTCGATTCATAACATGCGAGTGAAAGTTAATTCTTGTTATTTTTGTTGTCTTAAAGCCTATTATCTATGATTATTGTAGTTAGTGAAATGTTGGAAGATTTGTATCCGGTTCTACCGAGATGGATAATATTGTGAATATTGAGTTGAGATTGAAATGTTAAATGGTGTGAAATTCCTATTTATATGTTGTTAATGATTATGTGACTGGTGAGGAAGAGTGTAAAGCACGAAGAATGATGTCGTGCATAATTTATCTAAATGGTGAGCAAGAGTGTAAAGCACGAAGGGTGATGACGTGCATAATTTATTTAAATTGTGAGGAAGAGTGTAAAGCATGAAGGGTGATGCCGTGCATAATTTATCTATATTGTGAGGTGAGAGTAAAAGTACGAAGGGTAATGCCGTGCATTCTTATTTATAATCGGGTGAGGATGAGAGTAAAAGCACGAAGGGTGATGCCGTGCATTCTAATTATTATTTGGTAAGGCTGAGAGTAAGAGCACGAAGGGTGATGCGTGCAAGTTTCCTTCCTATTTTAATTGCTTAAATTGTTGTTGATCACTGTCTATTTCTATCTTATTGTTTTCTCACTTCTTATGTTAAATTCCCCATTGTATGCTCCCTTCCCATTATTTGTTGTTTACTTTTCTTTATTTGCTGTTATTTCTACCAGCATGATTATACATGTCCAGGTTTTTATGTGGTGTCCTGTCCTAGCCTCGTCACTACTTCGCCGAGGTTAGGCTTGACACTTACCAGTACATGGGGTCGGTTGTACTGATACTGCACTCTGCACTTCTTGTGCAGATCCAGGTTTAGGTCCGAGCTGAGTTTGAGTTGTAGCAGACTATTCGCACGGAGACACGAGGTAGATCTACCGACGTCCGCAGATTCCTGGAGTCTTCTCCTTTTTATTCATTTGTTGTTTTATTTAATTCAAAACAAATATGAATTTTCTTTCAGTCAAATACTTGTAGTAAATTCTTAGTAGTTCGTGAATTATGACGCCAAACCCTGAGTAGCTAGAGATTAGTATTAATTTCACAGTATTATATACTATTACATTTATTATTTTGGTATCATATATTTGATGGTAGTAACATTTATGATATGTTTCTAATTGTTTTAGTATTGTAACCCTCTAAGTTGGCTTGCCTAGCAAGTATAGCGTTAGGCGCCATCACTGTCCCGACGGTGGGAAACCAGTGGATCCGCGCGTGGAGGAATGTGTTCGCGGACCATGAGAACTAACCTCCGAATTTAAGGTGGATAGACCCCCTTCAGTTCGCGGCCGGTGTGAACCCATGCCCCGTTACATTTGCTCGATTTCTGAGGACGATCTCAAGCGAGTGAAAAGGGATTGCAATTGGGAAGACAAAGAAGTGGTGGCTCCTTCGCCTAATGAGGATATCACCACTCATGTGAAAGGGTTTTTGAGTGTTTACCATTTCACATTGGGGCCCGTGGACCCGATTATACTCGACTTTTTCCGTTAGTATCGAGTGACTTTGGGGCAGGTTCACCCCTCTTTTTGGCGCATAGTGATCTTGCTCAGGTTTTTTCGAGTAAAATCGAAGGAATGCCTTTCACCCTCGATCATTTAATCAGGCTATATAGCCCTCGGCTCTATCGGGGTGGTTTGATAAATCTCCAGCACCGGGATACTAATACAGTATTTTCGAGCATAGATGAAGATAAAGACCGGGGCCGGATGGGTCGATTCGTCCCAGTTAAGACCTCTGATTTGATTCATGCCAAGAATATGCCATTCCCGAGGAATGGAACATGAAACGTAAGTCCGTTTGTCATCAGCGTTTGATTTCTTGTTCGATAAATTTCCTCCTTTGATCTGAATTCCATTTCGTGGTGCAGCTTCTGCTTGGTTCCCTGGTGCAGTCCCGGACCTCGAAGACTGGGTCCGCTAACTAGCCTCCGATTCCTCATTCTCGTAACGTTGTTGGCGAGATTTGGCCAAGGGCCGATGGTAAGCTAAGAATCATGGTGAGCTCCTCTGTCTATGAGCCGACGTTCTTCCGTAGAAGTACCGATTTTTAATCCATTATTTTCGTGTAGGTCTCAGAGAGAGCGTAGCTATGAGGCCGCCCCCACCTGTTGAAGGTGAAGTTTCACAACCGCTTAAGGAGAGGAAAAGATGATGGGTTTCATCCCCCAACACTCCGAAACCCAAGAAAAGTAAGTCCGAAAAATCAAAGGTCGATACCGTAATTTTGCCTACCGACGCACAAGATGACGATGACGACTGCATTTTGGTAGCCCACGAGGGAGGGAGTACTGCAGCTCCCGAGGTCATCGAGCCAGCAGTGAATGAGTCAGTTCGTTCCCAAGTTGGGGGAATCTCGCATGACGAGGTACATGAAGTCCACGAGCCATCGATTGGCAAGGAAATTCCTTACTGTGCTGAAAAATCGGCGGGTGCCCCTGAAGGTTCAAGCTACGAGGCCCCTAGGAGAGGGGAGTGCGCCCCGAGCGATTCATTCGGGGCGATAAATATAGATGATTCACCGCTCGGCCCTTCATTTTTCGAGGGGCAGTTTCGAGATGCTCAGGCTATGAAGACCCCAGATGCGAACATAGGCCATGAAAGGGGCAACATGTTTCGGGACTGTTTTGACGGGCTCGAAGACGACTGCGATCCGGATGCGTTATTTGTTTTTAATAAATCTCAACGCTTTTTTAAGCGGGTAAGTTTTTCCCCTTTTCTTTTCGCTTGTGCTCGTTTCTAATATGATATTAACCCCTTTGCTTGTGAGCAGGCTTTGGTGATTCATCGAGAGGCGTCCTTCAAATCTCGGACGGAGCTGACCGAATGTGAGGCCGAGTTAAAAAATCTCACAAAGGAGAGGGACGACCTGAAGCTCCTTTACGCTCGAAAGGAGGAGGAAATTTCGGCCATCCGAGCAGAATTTATGAGGGCTCGTCAAGACCACACCGAGCTCCTCGAGAGGATAAGATAATTCCTTGAAACCTAGTAAAATATCGATTCCAATTTTGTGATGGATATTTCGGTTCCGCAGTATCAGCAGAAGGCCGAATAGATGCTGCAGCTCCAAGAAGAGGCCAAGATGAAGGAGGCCGAGACTCTAGGGTGGAGGCAACATATGGAGCGCCTCGCCTTGGAGAAGGATGATCTTCGGCCCCGATTAAATTCAGTTGAGCGCCAGTTCTGAAGTGCGGAGGAAAAGAGTCTAGCTCGAGCTCGTAGGACCGAGGAGGTTGAAGTCGTTCTTGCTAAGGCTAAAGGTGAATCGGAGGCTCTTGCCGCCTCCTACAGAGCCGAGGCCAAGGTCGCCAATCTTCAGGCACACAAAATTTCTACTTTTACCAAGGCCAGATTGTCTCGAGCTATTGCTCATTCCAGGCAGCGATCCCGGAGAGAGGCCCTCGAAGAGAGACATGCTCGTGGCTTTGACCTTTCTACAGAAATCGAGAAAGCGAAAGCTTCAGAATTGTTGCCCTGCTCCCCGATGATGAGGGTTCTGCTGGTGGATCCAATGGTGAGGCCTCTGAGGGAGGTGCATCTACCTAAGTTATTCGGTAGAGAGCTGGTGTCGAGGGGGCTAGCCCCGATAACGACTAAGTTGTAGCTTTCTCTTCCTTTCCCTTTGTAAGGCCCTGGTTGGCCCCTTTGTACATATATTTTTAGAGTATAATGAAAAATATTTCCTGATGTCTATGTGTCCTTGTATGTTTTAATTGTCTCTACTGAAATGTTCTTTTAGTTTAATTCGTGATCGAAATAAACCCTTAGGTTTTTATTTTTCCTGGGGAAAATCCCCGAGTTACGAAGGCAAGTCCCCGACTGCGAAGCTCATTTGGGAGTTCGTCTCGGGGACGGTATGTTTCGAAAGTATATACGAGTTATCCCCATTGGCCAACCTTGAATAATTTTATAGGATAGGGTAGGCCCTTAGGTTGTATCAACGATTATTGAATTCTCGAGCTTGAATTGTTTGTTTAAGCTCGTAATAAGCAGACCCTTAGGTTTGAATCGAATTAGAGCGTGGTCTCGATTCTTTAATTTTATTGACATTTCGTCTCATGAGATCGGCCCTTAGGCTCTTTTTATATCGGCCCTTAGGATCTTTTTATATTGTACCTTAGGCTCTTTTAGGTTGGCCCTTGGGCTCTTAAAGTTGGGCCAGCTTGGCCTCTAAAAGCGGCTATAATTTTTCCCTCTTCGGCTAAAAGACTTAGTGAAAATTTCTTATGCCTTAGCATATATTTTTATACTCGTCGGGGTTTTCGAGGGTTCGGTGATTGGAACCCAAGTTTTCTTAACCTGTTTGTGTTGAGATGGTTTAGCATCTCGAAGGCTGATGTTACCGAAGCCTTTGAATTATTTGGGGGATGATTTAATCGAAGCCTTTATTTTCTTAGCCGAGGGTAGTCTTATTTAATCGGTTTTTCGAAGTATTTGAATGACTTTAGTTTATGGCAGAAGTCGGACATCTCTGATCCGCATAATTTTGGCTGTAGCCTTTTCATATGCCGTAGCCTTCGGGTATGTGTCTTGGACTTGTTTCCCGATAATATTTCGAATTTGTTCGAAATGTTAGTTCCTGGGTATGAAGGCCTTGGCCTGTATAACGGGGGATGCCTCTTTGAGGTCTTATAACTTCGAACTTTAAATAGCTCGAGTAAGAAGTCCCCGAGTGTTCGAGGTACGTTTGTGTTCGGCCCTTAGGCCGTTCTTCATGGATGTTAGTTTCGCGCAATAGATCATAAGTATATGACTTGTATAATAGAAACCCTACTTCAAACACGAGATTTTTGGAAAAAGAGAGAACTTATTTGTATTATTCATACATGTGTACATGTTTTGCTATCGAGGCTCGGCTATTCTACATGGGCACAGTTCATTCGACCGTTTGGCCCACTACAAAAATTTTCCTATCGAGACCCATTTACATAACATCCTAGGGTGATGCCTCCAGTATTCTAGATTGATTGCAAAGAAGCCTTGGATACTGTTGAATTATCTCCAGGTAGCACATAGTTGTTGCCTCGTTAAAAACCTCGGGAAAAAACCATTTGGGATAAAAACTGGTCTAAGGGAAAAGAGTGCAACACGTACTTTAAAACCTGAGGTCTCGATTTCTTGGGTTGGGTACCTGCAATAAGTTAGTTTCTCATATTTAAGCAAACGAAAAGGGAAATATCCATACCTTAGCAATAATATCACTTGAGAAGTGATATGTTCCAATTGTTTGACAATGGCTCACCAACCATTGTTCCAAGCTTGTATGACCCTTATCGACTATGTCGAGAATACGATAGGGTCCTTCCCAGTTAGGACCGAGTTTTCCTTCGTTAGGATCTCGAGAATTGATTGTGATTTTCCTTAAGACCAAGTCCCCGACTCTGAAGTGTCGAATATTGGTTCTTCTGTTGTAGTATCTCTCGATTCGTTATTTTTGGGCAGCCATTCGAATGAGCGCCGCTTCTCATCTTTCATCCAATAATTCAAGGCTAGTATTCATTGCCTCGCGGTTTGATTATTCCGTTGCACGTCGAAATCTGGTGTTAGGCTCTCTGACTTCGACGGGTATTAAGTTCGAAGCCGTAGACTAAAGAAAACAGGGTTTCCCCAGTGCTGAATTTCGATGTCGTTCTATATGACCATAGAACCCCGAGCAACTTTTCTCTCCACTTCCCTTTGGCTTAGTTTATCCTTTTCTTCAAGTTTTGGATGATAGTTTTGATTGTTGATTCGGCTTATCCGTTCCCACTAGGGTGATATGGCGTCGATAATATCCTCTTTATTTTGTGGTCTTCGAGGAATTTTGTTACCTTACTTCCGATGAACTATTTGCCATTATCGCACACTATTTCAGCAGGTATCTCGAATCGACATGCAATATGGTCCCATATGAAGTCGATCACTTCTTTTTCCCTAACTTTTTCGAAGGCCTGTGCTTCAACCCATTTAGAGAAATAGTCAGTCATAAACAATATGAATCTAGTTTTACCTGGGGCCAATGGTAGAGGTCCGACGATGTCCATCCCCTATTTCATGAATGGCCACGAGGATAGGACCGAGTGAAGCTGTTCACTAGGCTGATGAATCATCGGTGCGAACCTTTGACATTTATCGCATTTTCGAACGAACTCCTTAGCGTCCTTCTACATGCTATCCCAATAGTATGATGCTCTGATGACTTTTCGAACTAGTGATTCGGCGCCAGAATGGTTTCCACAAGTGCCTTCATGGATTTCTCGTAACACATAATCGGTATCTCCCAGCCCCAATCATACGGACAACCGACAATCGAACGCCCTTCTGTATAACGTTCCATCCTCGTCCAATGTGAACTGAGCTACCTTAGTTTGTAGGGTCCTCGATTCCTTGGGGTCCGAGGGTAGCTTCCGTTTTTCAAGTATTCGATATACTTGTTTCTCCAATCCCAGGTTAAGCTTGTGGAATTTATTTCAGCGTGCCCTTCCTCGATTACAGACCTCGAGAGCTGGACGACAGTCCCCGAGTTAATTTCATCTTCGTCGATCGATTATCCAAAGTTGGCGAGTGCATCGGTTTCGGTATTATGTTCCCGAGGTACATGTTGCAGATTCTAATCTTTGAAGCGGTGCAAAGTGATCTGCAACTTGTCTAAATATATTTGCATCCTATCTTCTCGTACCTCGAAAGTGCTGTTTACCTGGTTAACTACCAGTAAGGAGTCACATTTAGCTTCAATGACTACCGCTCCCAAGTTCTTTGCTAATTCAAGGCCTGCAATCATAGCGTCATACTCGGACTCGTTATTAGTTAGCTTAACAATTTTAATCGATTGTCTAACAATATTTCCCGCAGGCGGTTTTAAAACAATACCAAGTTTGGACCCTTTCACGTTCGAGGCTCCGTTCGTAAAGAGGGTCCGTACCCCCGAGGAGGTTCCCGATTTTAGCAGTAGTTCATTTGCTACTTCCGGTACGAGGGTTGGCGAAACATCTGCCACGAAGTCTGCTAATATTTGAGACTTGATGGCCGTTTGGGGCTGATACTCAATATCTAAACACATTCTAAGCTTGTTCTCTTTTTTGGGGACTACGACTACGTTGTTTAACCACTCGGGATATTTGACTTCCTGAATGGACCCTATTTTGAGGAGTTTAGTTACCTCTTCTTTTATGAAGGCGTGCTTCACCTTGGATTGAGGCCTTCTCTTCTACTTTATCGTTCTGAACTTGGGATCCAGGCTCAACCGATGAGTTGTAATCTTGGGCGGGATTCCTGTCATATCTAGATGGGACCACGCAAAGAAATCCATGTTATCAATAAGAAATTGAATGAGTTTTTTCTTGAGTTCGGAGGTTAACCCCGTTCCCAGGTATACCTTTAGTTCGGGTAGATACTCGATGAGTATCACCTGTTCCATCTATTCTACCATTGACTTAGTTACATCTGATTCTTTGGGAACGACGAATGTTCGAGGAGTGAGAAAATCCTCTTTATCATATTCGATTACCTATTTATCTGCTTCGGTCGAGGCCATGGGCGGTGATTGCTATTTGGATGATTGCTTATCTTTGACGCTCGATTTTTTTGAGGTCGAGGATGCCAGTATCGGTGTCACCTCGTCGACCGAAAACATCTCCTTTGCAGCGTGTTGCTCTCCGTAAATTATTTTCACCCCATCCTTTGTTGGGAACTTCATCATCTGGTGAATGGTCGATAGCACTGCCCTCATGTTATGGATCCACGGCCTCCCGAGCAATGCGTTATACCTCATGTCACCTTCGATGACGTGAAATTTTGTGTCCTGGATGGTTCCGGCCACGTTTACTGGTGTGATTATTTCTCCTTTTGTTGTCTCGCTAGCCATGTTGAAACCGTTCAAGACCCAAGATGCGGGCACAATTTGATCAAGTAAGCTGAGTTGTTCTACGACCCTCGAACAAATTATGTTTTCCGAGCTACCTGGATCCACAAGAACACGTTTAACATGAACTTTATTTAACATGACAGAAATTATCAGGGCGTCGTTGTGCGGTTGTGAAAGGCCTTCTACTTCTTCGTCGTTGAATGTAAGGGTGCCTTCGGGCATGTAACCTTGGGTTCGTTTCTCCCTTGTAATTGATATTTTGGTGCGTTTGAAAATAGGTCCTTACGGGATGTCAACTTCACCGACGATCATGTGGATAACATGCTGAGGTTTTTCTTCCTCATTCTTTTTGTTGGCGTCTCTCTCTCTCTCTCTGAAGTGATTTTTGGCTCTGTCGCTAAGGAATTCTCTAAGGTGACCCTTGTTGATACCCAATTTTTTCCTTTATTATTTTCAAAATACATATATATCTTCAAAAACAATGCATGAGCATCAATTAATATTTTTCCATAATTTTCTGTATTTTAAAAGATTTTTTAATTAATTTATCCCAGTATTTTTATTATATAAATAATTACTAATTGCATCACAAATAGTTTTATAATAAATTTATTGCTTAATTTTTATCATTTTATATTTATACCAAGCTTTAATTATTGCATGAATAGCCACATTTATATTTTTGGGTTACAATTGCACTAATAGCCCATGTATACATTATTACCTTATTTTCGCCAAAAAAATATCTTTTTATATTTTATAATATCAAGTAATTATTTTAAAATCACTTTCATTCATGATTTTTTTTATAAGTTGTTAATTATTTTTACAAACTGTTTTATTAATTAATTGGATATTTAACAAATAGCTCCTTTGAATTCATTTTAATTTCTGACCTAACCTAATTATACCAGCCCAATTACTTAAGACCCTATACCAAAACCTACCCAAGCCCAATTCCCCATCTAACCCGACCCATAGGCCTTCTCTAATCGTGGCCGTTGATCTCTGAGATCAACGGTTCACGTTACCCCTTTCCTTTTTTAATCTAACCTAACCCTAACCCCTCTTCATTTCTTTTGTTCTGCGGCCCATGTTTCCCTTCCCTCTCCACTTCTCTCTCAAACCCTTCTCCCTAACCCTAGCCCGCCGCCACCTGAACCACCCGTTCATGGGGTTTATCTATAATTTCCGGACCCTATCGGCCTCTCACCTCTTCTGGTTGTTCGATTATGTTGATTTATGGAAGAATCTCGAAGAGATTCAACCCAGATTTTGTTTAAAACCCTTTCATAAACCTATCTATGGCCATCTCCGTTTGTGAGTATTACTTTCTTCGTGTTTATGGCTCGAATCTATGGTTCTGTACCAGATTTTCTTTCATCTCTGTCATCTTTTCTAAAACATAATCTATTTCTACTGGGGTCTGTTCAGATCCTTGTAGATCTGTGACGCTTTTAAGTGTTGTTTGGTATTTCTCTTTAAAAAAAACCTTCCCTTTTTCCTTGTTACTGTTCGATTCCAGTGTTTTCTGAAACTAGGGTTTCATATTAAGTTTTCTTCAAAAGGGTTTTTAAGCTTCTAAGTGTTTGAATCTGTTTATCTTTACTAGTTCAACTAATTTTGTGTATATGCTTTAAACCCTAGGTTTTTCTGCCTATTTCATTGTTTACTTCAATATCTTCCTGTTATTGTTTATCTCTGTCAATCAGTATATATTGACTGATTTTATTTAGGGTTCGAATTATATTTTCCTGTTAAAATTAGGGCTTCTCTGTGATTTTACCTATTTTCCTTATTTGTGACTTTAATTAGTACTACCTGCCCTAATTAGACTACTAGTCTATTTAGGGAATTTTAATTGACTCCTATGTGGTCAGTAATTGACTCACTTACCTTATTTGAATCCCAATTTGAGTCGTTAAGGGGGTTCTCCCCAATTTAAGGAGTCCTTTCCAGATTCTTTTGTGTGAACTGATTGAGTTAATTCCTCAATTAACTGATTGATTACCTTATTTTATGAACTCTGATTTTATTCTTGCCTTATTTGTTTACCTTTCTAAGTGCTATATAGACTTCATTCTGGTTTTCTTTCAAGACACGAACACATTCAGAAAGAAACACACACACACACACAAAAACTCTTGCTCTTATTCGAACCTTTCTATTACTTGTATTTTCTGTACTGTCTAGCCGGCTGAAAGCCGAGGATAGACTATTGGGTTCTGCATCCTTTTACCTTCCTGTTTTCTAGTTTAACTGGTATGTCTCCCCTCCTATTGTCATTCATTATGCTATGAAGTTTAAACCTATGTGTTTTCCTATCTATTGCTTTACTTCTGTGTAGTCAAACCCGTGTCTCTCCAGTGTATCGATTTCAATTAACATGACTACTTCTGTCTTTCCTATTGGTTGATTCTAATTAGCAATAATTACTTTCGCGTAGTTAAATTTCTGTCTTTCCTGTTTGTTGATCAGCATAACTACTTATGTGTAGTTGAATTCCTTTCTTTCTTGTTTATTGATCCTAATCAACATGTGTATCTCTGTCATTAGGTCATATTTAGTATGTTACATAATTTGTCTGTCAACTTGCCTTTGCCTGCTTTATGTCTCTCTGTTAATCAGCTTGCCTCAACTGTCATGAAATTGTCTTGCCCAGCATGTCAATATGACTCTAGCATGTTCTTATCTGATCTAGAATACTAATCCACTTCTTTCTCAACTAGCATATTTTCACTCTTGCCCTGTTTCATGTATTCCTGATTAAGGACTTCTATGTTCCCAACCCCTGCTACCCTTCTCTGTGTGGTTGTCTGTTTATTATTCTGATCCCAGTATGCTATATACTCACCTAGTGATAAACTAAGCCAAATCTAGGCAATATAAAACTCTGCTTGAAATAATTTTGATCCTGTTTTTGATTGCTGAAAATCTTTGTTTGAACTCAGAGTGCTGCAATGACACTGTTTACTCCTATTTTTACTTCTGAACTGTTTTCCTAAAACTATTCCTATATACTATTTTCAACTCCTACTCTTTGAATATCTAGGGTCCTTCCCCTCCAGTGTGAGCACTGCCTAGGAGTCCATGAGACTCCTCCGAACTCTGACACACTAGGGCTGGCTTTTCCACACTTGTTCACAAAACTGTTTCTTTGAAAGGGTTTCTGGTGTGAGCATTGCCCGGGGTCCCTGAAGCCTTTAGGAACTTTGACGCACCAGAAGACCATTTGGTATACTATGAGATATAGAATACTTCAGACTTGGTTGAAGGCCTGGCTTCCAGGTTTACTGTTGGGTCTATTCAGGCTCCCTATAGCATAGTAATTTCATTCTGTAATTCATTTATATCTGGTCCGTAATAATTCTTGTATAAACAGATTTTTGGGGTTATTAATAAAACCGGGAGGGACTTTTATATATATAACTTTGTGGGGGTCGGGTAGAAATCATGCCCATAGAATTGTTATGATTATTTATATACATTAGAAACCATGTTTATAGGGCTTGTCTCATTCTTTGAAATCCTGCATTTCACATTTGCATTAGAAATCCTGCTTCTAGGTTATTCACCAATTCTGCAATCATGTTCTCAAACCATCATGTGTGCATTAGAAATCATGTCCCTAGGAATTCCCTTGTTGAATTTGCTTGAAAACTAGCTAACAACCATATTCGCCTAGATATCATGCCTATAGGAAGAGCATATAAAATCAATTTCATCACTCAACTGTCGTGCCTATAAGGAATAAGTACAAAAACAGTATGACACTTAGATATCATGTTTGTAGAGATAAAAAAAATGTCAAACCAATTTTTGTGTCCTGAAGTATTGTTTGTGATCATTTTCAGTGCATAGAAAGCATGCCTATAGGGTCTAAACAGATAAATCTGCCTGTTATAAATCAATCCCTAGTTTATTACTATGATCTGGTAAACGCTTAGATACTATGTCTATAGGATCCTGCCCTGTTATCACCTAGGCAGACCTGTAGGTTGATTAATGTTCTGAAGTTTAAAACTGTGTTTGTTTGACTACTTGCAAATTGCCCAACTTTATAAGTCATAAAATCAGTAGGCAAACTGATTAGGTAATCACTACCTCATCTTAATAAAATGCTGCATATTCTGCTTTGTACTCATCTAGATATCCTGCTATAGTACTTTAAATCTTTTAAAATCATTGTTTTAGGCGTACGATTGTTTGTTTACTTGTGGAGGTAAATCTGAGCCCCTTTAATGGTTCCTTATGTGATAGTCCATTTGCTTTTGTTTGACGCCTAGTTTTCTCCTTTTAAGCACCATAGGTGAGTCTAGAACCGCCTTAATAGAGGTCCTAAGCACCTCCAGGGCCATAGGCAAGGGACAGTTAATGCATGCATAGGATACGTACTCGATACTACTAGAACGCTTAGATAATAGTTAAGGGGCGGTAATTGGGTAGTAAAGGATATGATGACTTGTGCGCTAATGCTACGCGTAACACCTCTATTTGAGGAAAGTTTACCGAGTATTGTACAGAAATGATCGTATAGGCTAATAAACCTAGGAACCCTTTATTCCCCTTTTTTTTAATAATCTTTATTTGTTGAGTTTGGCCGGGACCCACCGTTGTGGACCTCGAGGGGTGCCTAACACCTTTCCCTCAAGGTAATTTCGAGCCCTTACCCAATCTCTGGTAGCATAAACCGGTTTATGAGTTATTTTCTTTAGGTGCCCTAACGCACCTTAATCCGTTAGGTGGTGACTCTTCAAATTCCATACTCCATCCCAAAAGGAAATGAGTTGTCCCAGAATGTCAAAACCCCGATTTCGAGAGGAAAATGGGGGCGCGACAACCCTCATTGAATAACCGAGCCACTTCTTCTCTCAACTGCCTGCAGTCATCGGTCCTGTGGCCGTGTGTTCCATGGTACTTGCACATTAAGTTAGGATTTCGCTGAGAAGGATCGGTTTGTATCGGCCTTGGCCACCTAGTGTCTTTAATCCTACTAATGGCTGATACGATACCCGAGGCATCGACGTTGAAGTTATACTCTGATAATCGAGGTGCTTTCATGGGATCCGCATACTTATCGAATCCAGTCTTACTCATGAGTCCCCGAGGATTATGTCCTCGGTCACCCCTTCGATCATTACGGATGGAATTACGTCTCGTATGGTTGTTTCTTCTATATGTAACGCACGGCTGATATCGATCTTTGATTGGCCTCGATTCTCTGTCGTCCGGCTCAGGTGTGCTGAACCCGAGGAGGCTCCCAGTTGGTCATCCTCAACTCTAATCCTTGACTGGTATCGGTTGTGAACATTCGCCCAAGTCACTGCCGGGTATTCTATCAAATTTTGTTTCAGTTGGCTTGACGCGATCGAGCTTCTCTCATTCAGTCTCTGTGTGAAATCTTGGACAGCCCAGTCGTCGATAACCGATGGAAACTCCATACGTTCTGATGCGAGGCTAGAATGCATAGTTTAACATGTAATATACCTTACATTTGAGGTGCGTTAATGATAAAAAAAATACACTTTTTATGTGTTTAATGGAGTTTATTTCATGTGTAGGTGAATTGGAGATGGAAACGGAGCTAAAGGGATGCAAATACGTCGAAAATATGCAAAAGGAGACACCCGGGCGATAGCCGGGCGTTTGCCCCCTAAAGCCAGGCAGCCCCTGGCGTTAGGGGTNAACCCAAACGCCCGGGGTCCCAGGTTCGGTCAAATCCGAGTTTTGACGAGTTTAAGTGTTTCCCGGTTGAAATAGAAGTCTCTTACATGGTTAGGGTTCGCCCTAAACATATAAATAGACCCCTAAAACACAACTTAAAGGGATTCGAAGGAGATTCGAAGGAGATTCGGAAGGCATTCGAAGGATTCAACAAGAGAACAACATAGAAGTGACCAAACATTGATTTCTACATCTTGTATTCATTACTTTGTATTTCAATTATGCAATTTATTTTAGTTTTGATTCTCAATAACATGAGTAGCTAAATTCTTTAGTCTAGGGTTTTGGTAGAACCCGTTGGGGATGAATTCATTGTGATATTAATATATTTTGGTTGATTAATCTCTTTTTGTTCAACTACGTTCTTATTGTAGTTGATTGAAAGGGCCCTTGATTAACTATTCCTATTTATTATGTATCTACTTGAGAGAGAGTGCATATTTAGGTAGTTGCTTGAACAACACCACTCCCGGAGTATAGACGAAAGTCATAACCGAGGGTTTAGAGGTTAGATTAGAGATAACGATACCTCGGGTGCAATCTAAAGTGAACTGTAATGCAATCTAGCTAGCGTAACTTGAGAGAGTGCGTCTAGTAAATTATCATAATTACTTGAGAGAGATTTATGATAGTTAGAGCGTTCATGATTGATAGAGATAACCAATTAAACTATTAGAAATATCCGAGGAAGAATTCACCAACGGGGGAAACCATATCCTTAGACCTTATTTATCATTGTTGACATTATATTGTAGTTAATTGCTAGTCTATTATTATTGTTAGTAGAATTAGTTAAACATCACCAATTGATATTCAAAAGTCTTGAGAAACTTGATTAAGCAACAATTTAATATTTTAAAGACTGAATTGATACGTAAATTCCCTGTGGGATCGACTCTGGGCGTAATACCCCAGATTATATTTGCAACGCCCGCTTAGTCTTTTAATTGACACAGTTGAGCATGATCAAATTTTGGCGTCGTTGCCAGGTAATTAACAGTATTATCAATTGAGTTGAAAGAAATACAAAATTCTGAAACATAGTCAATTTTCTTTAAAATTTTCGTTTTCACATTGAAACTTTAACGTTTGCTAAGTGTTGCAGGTGCATGCCTAGAAACTCATCGAGGATTGGCGAAGTAATTGAAGCCTTATCAGATGCCGAGAAAGTTTTCAGGGCCATAAACCGGACCAACCGAAAAAGCAACATCAGCTACAAATTGAACAAATTGAAACCGACATGGAAAATCCACACAACCGAAACAATCATGGGGAAGACGTGGTGGACCCAGCAGATCAAATAGGGGAAAAGGCTCCTTTATATGACTGGGCACAACCCACAGCTGAGAATCTGGCCACAGCGATACTGGTTCCTCAAATACAGGCCGAGTCCTTTCAGATTACAAATAATATGTTGCACCTATTGCAGAACAAAGGGCTATTCTCAGGGTCATACATTGAAGATCCCCAGCAGCATTTAAAGAACTTCCTGTCAATGCAAAACACAAAGGCAGCCAAACGTCACTCAGGAGGCAATAAAACTGCTGTTGTTTCCATTCTCAGTGACTGGCGCTGCTCAGACTTGGCTTAACTCACTCCCCATCAATTACATTACCACATGGGAGGAGTTAGTCAAACAGTTCGTGCAACAGGTTTCATCCACCCAACAAGACTGCTCAACAAATTGATAAAATCTTGAGCTTTAGACAGAAACCAGTTGAAACATTACAAGAGACATGGGAAAGATTTAAGAGTATGCTGGTTATCTGTCCACATCATGGCATTCCAGAGCAAATGTTGGGGCAGCGTTTTTACATGGGTTTGGCTGATACTGTGAAAGCAAATGTTGATGCTTCAGCTGGTGGAGCATTCCTGAGCAAATCGTGGAGAGAGAGCCAAATCTTACTTGATAAAATGGCACAGAATTCAGGATGGACAACAAGGAATGCACCCATTACTCCTGTAGTTCATTCAGTGCCATTCGATCCATCTAATACCATTGCAGAGAACGTGGCCACCTTGATAACACAAATGAGTATCCTTACTAAGAGGGTAGAAGAATCGGGACAGAAACAGCAGGTGCACATCGTTGACACAACCAATGGGGGCTTATGCACATCTTGCATTAGTCAACCAATTGGTAATCACTGGAATACAGAAAGCCATCACCCCCCTTACCCAGAAAATATGAATTATGTGTCAAATTATGGAAGCCAGAGACAAGGGGGGCAGAATTGGGGTCAGCAAGCTCAACCATATAGGCCACCTCACCAACAACAGAACAGTGGAAATATAGGTGTCAGGGGACCGCAAGGTAATGCAGCACCGTTTCAGAGGCCACAGGGTTATAATCATCAGAATCAGCAACAATCATACTACCCTCCTCATCAACAACAAGGGGGAAGGCAAGAAGATGGGTTTTCCAGGTTAGAAGCTATGATGCAGCAGGTAATCGGGTTAAATGCCAAAATCAGTGAGAGAGTAGATGTTCATGAAGCAGCTATTAAAAATATTGAAGTACAGTTGAGGCAGATATCTATGGATGTGAACAACCGTCCCCCTGGAACTTTACCTGCAGACACTCAAGTAAATCCTATTGACCAAGTCCCAAGGCAGCTGATGGAAATGACTCTTCGCAGTGGCAGAGAATTAAATGTGGATCTGGAAAGAACTCATGAAAGCAGGCAGACCGAAACATTGGTACCCATGCAGATTGAACTTGATGATTCAACAATCTTGACCAAGGCAACAATGCAACCTAGTGAAGAAGAACCCAGTGTACAGAGTGAGACTGAAAAAGAAGTGGAGATGACTCAGAAGCCGGTAGTTGAGGTGGTGGTTGAGAAAGAAAAGTCCCAAATCACTGGGAAAAAGAGACCGCCAGCTCCATTCCCACAGAGGCTGGCTAAATACCAAAAGGATGAACAGTACAAGAAGTTCTTGGACATGCTCAAGCAGATACAGGTAAATATTCCATTGATTGATGCATTGAAAGAAATGCCTGGGTATGCTAAAATGATGAAAGAATTGATGTCTAGAAAAGTTGACTTCCAATATCTAGTTACTGTCACCCTTACTCAGACTTGTAGTGCGGTGGTGACACATCCTATTGCTGAAAAGTTGTCTGACCCAGGGAGTTTTACAATTCCTTGTACCATTGGCAACTTGACTTTCACCAAAGCTCTATCTGATTTAGGGACCAGCATTAATTTGATGTCGCTGGCTATATATAAAAGACTGGGGATTGGTAGAGCCAGGCCCACCTCCATGCTGTTGCAACTTGCTGATAGGACGGTGAAGAGACCGTCAGGTATTCTGGATGATGTCTTGGTGCAAGTGGGAAAATTTGTATTTCCTGCTGATTTTGTGATATTAGACTGCAAGGTGGATGAGGAAATTCCCATAATCTTGGGAAGGCCATTTTTTGCCACAGGCAGAGCTCTTATTGATTGTGAGACTGGTGAAATTAAGATGAGGCTTAACAATGAAGAAATCACTTTCAACGTGCAGAAATCTATGAGGAAACCCAGTGAGTTCGCCAATTGCTCTCTTATTGATGATGTGAATATGATACCAGAAAAAGATGATGCTTTACTGTCTGTTGGGAACCCTTTGGATGAATGTTTTATGAATATGGATGATATGAATGGTGAAGAACTAGCATATTGGGTGTTAGCACTTGAGGAAAAAGATGTATGGAAACAGGCTCTCGAATTTGATTCAGTACAGTTAGAGAAAAGTGAGAACCTGCAGGCCAAGCCATCTAGTAAAGAACCACCCAGGTTAGAACTGATATCAGAGGATGCTGATGTGGTAGAAAAGATACTAGATTTAACCAAGGACATTGATGATACATATTTTGTTGAATCTAGTGTCGTTATTGTTGAGGATGTTGGTACACAATCCAACCATATGTTCAAATTGTGTTTGGATGATAATATGCAAATAGAGTTATCCAAACCACCTAATGAGTTGAGGGATAAAGAACAAGATGCTTACATTCTTGAGTTCTTCTTGCCAGAGAGTAAGGAGTACACATTTTGTCGAAAGGCCAAGAGACGTAGATTAATATATTATTTTATTGGGCCAGGAAGATTTGTTCCACCACCCCATGAGCATGATCATAGAGCAGAATCAAAAATGGGGGTTCAATTCAAAAGTTCAAAGTGGAGGCATAAAATGATTGAAGCATGTGCTCGATGGAGCATAAAAGCGAGAGCAATGGGAAATATGTTGACACTAGTGGATCAGGGAGTTTCTCACACTTTACTTTTATTTCTTGTTTTGTCTATATATGATGCACTGAGGACAATGCATGATTTAAGTGTGAGGTGTTGTATAGAATCGTAGTGATTTGTTGTGTGCATTATTATTAGTAGTTTAGTTTTTCGTTAGTAAGTTTTTATTTTAGGTAGAACATTAGAAATATGTGGACTTTTCCTGACGATGGATCTCCTAGGCAGTTTTCTTGAAGGAAGTAAGTCTAAAGAAAATAACAAAAAGATTTTTGTTTTAGGTAGTGTAGTAATTTCCCCTTGGTTTTTTTTTGGACCACGGTTCTTTTCCAAGGGTTTTCAATTGAACCGAGTGTAGGTAGTTTTTAATTTTTAGGAGTAGAAATCACATGGTTAAGGGTTTAATACTAGAAATTTCTCGAAACGTGTTAATGCCTTGAGAATAGTCAATACTTTGGTTGTGACGCTTAGGCTCAATTTTTGACTCTAGATAAATACCTTAAATCATGGATTCTTAAGATTGGCTTAACTGTTTTGANTATTCATACTTTCCTTCTTTTCTTTCTCCATCCTTTGCACTTTTGCTTTCTTTTGCATCTTTTCAACCCTTTCATATTATTCACTTTTTTGTGTTTTCTTTTGTTCTTCCTTTCTTTTTCTTTGCCTTTCCTCTTTTTCATTTCTTTTCTATTTTTTTGCCTTGATACCATCTTTAAACTTTTTGACTCTCCCCCAAACTTATGTTTTTACCATTTGTTTCACATGAGTGCTAAAGAAAGTTCGGGTGCCAAGAGAGTCACTATAAAATGGGTAAAGACTTGTAACATGACTATCAAATAAAAATGCTTTAGGCTCAAATGAGTTTACTAAGGATGATATCATTTGTGGGCCATGGAAGATTTCAAAATGGGTCAAGGAAGGCCTACAATAAGGGTGTAGTGTGGGTCGGGCCCGGGCCTAAACGGGCCTCGTGGGCCGGTCCTAGGTGGGCCCGGGCTTCGCGCACTTTTTGTAGTAACCGGCCTGGGACCGGGACCACTAACTAATGGTACCGGGCTAAGTGGGCCAGTCCTGGGCCTATGTGGGCCTAAATGGGCCAAGACTATTTTTTTAAAAATTTTTTATCTAGGCAATTTCTTGTAAATTATATAGCTTATATACAATTCTATACTATATATATATATATATATATATATATATGTATATATATATATATATATATATATGTATATATATATATATATGTGTGTGTGTGTGTGTGTGTGTGTGTGTGTGGGCCTGACCTATTTTTTTAATTTTTTTTTATCTAAGGCAATTTCTTGTAAATTATATTATACAATTGTGAATTAAATTTTATAATTCAAATTTAAACCCAAAATATTGTAAAGAGATATTCAAAGGAATGCGTTATAATTTTTATTATTAGGACATTAATAAAACATGGCAATATCTTTCTTAGTCTTCCTCCCCCAATGGAATGAACACAACAAGGTGCTAATACCACTATTTAGAAGAAAAAGAAACTAATCAAGATGTGCCAAAATACAAGTTATATATTAATTTGCATTGTATCTCTTACAAATTTCATAAATCTTTCATGGTCTGGAGGAACTACCGTTGGTGGTGGCTGAAAAGAAACTTGTTCATCACCGCGTCCGGGCGAAGCAGCATCCTCCGCAAGTTCAACTAGAATTTCTTCGTAAGTTTCGTCTACCTCTGGTTGTGATTCAGTAAGTCCAAAATCTCTTCATTCCGAACGGATCCAATATCTGAAAAGTGCTGATTTTTCTAAGCTCTCCCTCATAGACGCTCTATAATCACCGAGTTGAAGTCTTGCTTGACTGAAAGCGCTCTCCGATGCCACTGTTGAAGCTTGAATAGTTAAAATGTCTCGAGCCATCCTTGAAAGAATTGGAAAGTATTTTTATTTGTCCTTCCACCATTCCAAAATATTAAAGGAGCCGTCAGGATTCACTTCCTCAATTCCCCATGACAAATAAACTTCAAGCTCATTTAGTTGTGAACAATCACTAGTACTAGAACCTTTAGAACTCCTGAACCCTGCCCAAGCTGCAGTTCTTTTAGATGATTGAGAACTAGAAGAAGTAGGAGTTGGAAAATTTGGTCTAGCATGATCTAATGCAATTTGATAAGCACTATAAATAGTTTGAGCATTTATTTTAATTGAGGCTATTGCTTCCGGAAGTGTAGACAACTCCTCATCTTCAAGTGCTAAACCATTATAAATAGTTTCATCCAAAATTGAGGACCTCCTAATTTCATAGTAGGATTTAACAAGGCAGCAACACCATAAATAGGATGGAAGACCTTAGTGTGTACCGTATTGATCCGATCTTGAATGAGAACAATCTCTCAATTCCCCGGGCAGTTTTGGTTACTTCTATTATGGCGGGGTACCTGATCAATGTGGGCGCCATCATTTCAACCAACATCACATTGGCGGTCCAAAAAAGTGAAAAGTCCTACCCTTATCCAAACACCCTCACTGAGTATTTCAATGATGCAGGGGTGGAGCTGAGGCCATACGATACAAAAGTAAGGGCCAAGAAGCCATTTTCATGGTACAACTTGCAGGGTGCGGACAACCCCAAGTTCAAGGGAAGGCCACTACCACTACCACCATTGGTCAATCCGATGAACCATTGGTGGTTGGTACAGAGTCTTTTGCTGAGCCATATACAACTCACATTCCTTCCAAAGAAGTCGGGCCTTCTACCGGGACAGCCGCCATGCCACCACCTTCATCTTCTAGGCCATCGGGTTAAGTTCCAATGCCAGCCTCCACCACTTGTTCGCTCACTGTACTATGAGTCTCCCAGACTTTGGAGAGCCTCAACAACTGGATGCAGATAGCCAATTCTAAGCTATCTGACATATTTAGTACTATTGCAGCACAATCCTCCACCCCAGAAGCACCACAGTTCTGTCCGTTAGTGAAGGATACATTGAAGAAGATTCTGGATAACTAGAAGACTATTATGGACACACTGGTGGCTCATAGGGGAGCTATTGAGGAGTTGACCAAGCAGGTGAAGAAAATGAGAAAATCCCAGGCTTCAAATAAATCAGTGGAGAGTTTGAGAAAGGAGGTGACGAAGCTAGCAGCAGTGGGTAATTTGCCATTGGACCTACTGATGGAGACAGATCCATCAGTACCAGCAGAGGCACCAACTGGCCAGTCTGATGAGCCAGATCTTACTGCCCCACTACTGAGGCACTCCTTCAGAGGCTCACCAACCCTGTTGTCCCTCATCCCGGTGATGATGAGATACAGTTGGAGGAGACCGAGGGTGGTGATGCCGCCAGTCACCTTGAGACCACATAGGGAGTTTTCTTTGCTCTCTACCCTCTTTTATTTTGATTTTGCTAAGCATTGAGGACAATGCTTGTTCTTATTCGGGGGTGGTATATTTTGATGATATTTTGGATGACATTTGATTACTTTTGGCCAGTAATAACTTTAATACTCTTTTTCTTATTATTATTTTCTCCCTCATTTGTATATATTCACCCCTCTTGTATATATTTTATTCCCCTCGGTATGTATATTCATTAACCTTACTTTCAGTAGTTTATTTCATAGCTTCTTCATTTTGTTTTCTTAGTAGTATAGCTTCTTAGTTACTTCAATAGATTCCTTTTGATTTGTTAGCTTCTTTTTATGTTTAAGTGAACAATAAGCCTTTGATTTTCTTAATGCCATGATTCTTGCCAAATGTGGGTCTTGTGTGGAACGGGTGGCTCTTCCCAATGATGTATGGCGTGAAAACCTTCTTAAGGGATCGAGTCAGTATTTTATGTTTAGGTAGAAACCAGTAGTATTAATACATAAATAAGGGTTAAGCATGCTTCACTTGGTACCAACACAGTTAACTACGTGCTTATGGTTAAAAATAAGTTTTTGGAAAGAAATAGCTCTAGTTTGTGACCTTGTGACTCTTGTGTTGACTTAGCAAATCATTGGGTGGTTTAGTTGAACCATTAGCGATTTTCAATCTTGAATGCGGTTATTATGGGCCCTCGACTCTATTCTCTTTAACAATCCGATTGTGTGAGAGGTGAGGTATTTTGTTACAAGTCCAAGTACCCGTGCAAATGGTCTAGAACTTGCCCCAAATGTGTTTCTAGGAAAACTTCTAAGTTAGCTTGGCTTGAGAAGTGATTGTAGGTTAAGGCTGGCATGTGGGCCGGTTAGGTCCGGGCCCGCGAGCCCATATGGGTAGTGGGCCTAAACGGGCCTAACCATTTAAGCCCGGGACCAGGTGGGAGTGGGCTGCTAAGTGAGCCGGTCCTCAAAAAAAGCCTGCGAGACCGGAACGGGATCCTAAGTGGGCCGATTCAACCAATCCTAAACGGGCCCAACGACTATTTTAAAAAAAAAAACTTTAATTCCATTTTTTTTTTGTCGTTAGAAAAGTTTAAAATATGGTCGTTGGCCTGTAAAAATAGCCATTTGCTATTTCTAAAATAGCCATTTAACCCCCCTCCCCCCCTCCCAACTTTGTTTTAACTCCAAATATTTTATAATTACACTTTTTCCCTATTTTCAACTATAAATAGCGTGGCATATTCTTTCATTTTTCTCACAAAATCATCAATCTCTCTCTAATTTTCTTCTATAATTGCTTACTTTATTGGTGCAATTTGTGAAAAATTGTGAAGTTGTTGAATTGAAGTATTCAAGTCTTCAATGATATATATTTTCAACAAGATGTTCGTCAATACGGTAAACTCGTTCCAACTCTTAAGTTTTAATATTATAACTTTGTTTGTTTTACTTTGTATAATTATAATTAATATGGCCTATTCTTTGAAAAAAAATGTTTAGTAAAAGTAAAGAAAAATCCAAGATTGGTGAATCTAGTGGCCAAGTTGTTCCTCCTCCATTTCCCCCGGCTCCCCGACCCAAACCTGTTACCCGTCCTACACCTGCTATTCTTGACAGTGATAATACTTTATTACAATTTACCGATAGTCAATTTTACCATGATATTGCACCAAGTGAACAATTAAACCATGAATATATGAATGATATTTATGGTAATCCCACTATTGATGAAAATGATGATGAAAATATAAATTTTGATGAAACGCAATTGGATGACGATACACCCACTAGTCCTGTTGTTGAAGTTAACCCAACTGATAATAATCCAAATGATACCCCGTCTGACCCTATTGTTACTATCCCTACTTTTTCTAGACGACCTTCTAAACTGAGTGAAACATCTGTTGTTTGGTCATGTTTTATTCAACTAAGAGAAAAAATAAGGCTAAGTGTAAAACTTGTGGCAAAGAGTTAGCTTTTAAATTAGTTAGAGGTCGAGGGGACTTCGAGACACATATTGATACACCCTAAAGATAAATCAAATTTCTTCAAACGAAAGTTGCGGCCAAGGGGACAAATGTACCTAGTCAGGTTGACCCTAGTACCGGGTCAAATCAATTTCAACCGGGAATTAACACTGTTACCGGTGGTATTTTATATTATGATCCAAGAAAAGATCGTGTAGAATTGGCAAAAATAGTTACTGTTATGTGCTTACCCTATAGTTTTCCTTCTAACCCTCACTTTGTGTATTATATTAGAAAAATTTTAATCCTACCTATAAAGGATGGCTTCGCACAACCGTAAAGAGCGATATTTATAAATATAAACATGAATATGAACAATATTTGCTCTATTTATTTACTCATATAGATTGTCATGTTGCTATTACTACTGATATTGGTAGATGTGGTATTGACTGTGATTATCTTACTGTTATCAGGCATCGGATTAATGAAGATTGGTAATGCAAAAGCGCATTATTGCTTATAGAATAATTAATTCATGTCACACAGGGCAGTTTATTGATAGCACGGTTACGGATATTTGTAGATACTTTTGCATTAGTGATAAAATAATGTCAGTTTCAATGGATAATTCTTCTAGTAACACTAATGTTACACCCTTGCTTTCCACTACACTAAATCCTGCATTTAGTAACATTTTTCATGTTAGATGTATTTGTCATATTTCCATTTTATTGTTGGTGATGGTATGAAAATTTTAAATGTTGAAATTGAAAAGGTTAAAATGGCTCTGAACTGGCTTTTTTATTCAAACCGTAGAAGTATACTTAGAGAATATTTTGAAAGATTCGATGAATTTGGCTTAAGAGAAAGAAATGTTCCTAAACCTTGTCCAACTAGGTGGAATTACATGTATGAAAGTTTAGTTGTTCCATACGAATATAGAGACCCCTTAAACTCAACATTTAATGCTCATGCAAGTGATAATGACAAGCACCTTACAAATGCGGATTGAACTAATGTTAAAATACTTGTAGATTTTTTCAAAAAATTTCATATTGCTACAAATGAATTTTCTGGGCAATATTATCCTACTATTTCTAATTGTTTAGTTTATATTGTTAAACTTGCAAATTTGTTTCATCATTTTTCAGAGGGTGGTGTAATTTATCAACTTGTTATTGATTCTATGTGAAAAAAGTTTGAAAATTATTTTTTCCCTATCCCCCCTATTTATGGTGTTGCTGCCTTGTTAAATCCTACTATGAAATTAGGAGGTCCTCAATTTTGGTATGAAACTATTTATAATGGTTTAGCACTTGAAGATGAGGAGTTGTCTACACTTCCGGAAGCAATAGCCTCAATTAAATAAATGCTCAAACTATTTATAGTGTTTATCAAATTGCATTAGATCATGCTAGACCAAATGTTCCAACTCCTACTTCTTCTAGTTCTCAATCATCTAAAAGAACTGCAGCTTGGGCAGGGTTCAGGGGTTCTCAAGGTTCTAGTACTAGTGATTGTTCACAACTAAATGAGCTTGAAGTTTATTTGTCACGGGGAATTGAGGAAGTGAATCCCGACGACTCCTTTAATATTTTGGAATGGTGGAAGGACAAATAAAAATACTTTCCAATTCTTTCAAGGATGGCTCGAGACATTTTAACTATTCAAGCTTCAACAGTGGCATCGGAGAGCGCTTTCAGTGAAGCAAGACTTCAACTCGGTGATTATAGAGCGTCTATGAGGGAGAGCTTAGAAAAATCAGTACTTTTCAGATATTGGATCCGTTCGGAATGAAGAGATTTTGGACTTACTGAATCACAACCAGAGGTAGACGAATCTTACGAAGAAATTCTAGCTGAACTTATGGAGGATGCTGCTTCTCCCGGACGCGGTGATGAACAAGTTTCTTTTCAGCCACCACCAACGGTAATTCCTCCAGACCTTGAAAGATTTATGAAATTTGTAAGAGATACAATGCAAATTAATATATAACTTGTATTTTGGCACATCTTGATTAGTTTCTTTTTCTTCTAAATGGTGGTATTAGCACCTTGTTGTGCTCATTCCATTGGGGGGAGGAAGACTAAGAAAGATATTGCCATGTTTTATTAATGTCATAATAATAAAAATTATAACGCATTCCTTTGAATATCTCTTTACAATATTTTGGGTTTAAATTTGAATTATAAAATTTAAGTCACAATTGTATAATATAATTTACAAGAAATTGCCTTAGCTAAAAAAAAATTAAAAAAATAGGTCAGGCCCACACACACACACACACACACACACACACATATATATATATATATACATATATATATAAGCTATATAATTTACAAGAAATTGCCTAGATAAAAAATTTTAAAAAAAATAGTCTAGGCCCAGTTAGGCCCACATAGGCCCAGGACTGGACCACTTAGCCCGGTACCATTAGTTAGTGGTCCCGATCCCAGGCCGGTTACTATAAAAAGCGCGCGAAGCCCGGGCCCACCTAGGACCGGCCCACGAGGCCCGTTTAGGCCCGGGCCCAGCCCACACTACACCCTTATTGTAGGCCTTCCTTGACCCATTTTGAAATCTTCCATGGCCCACAA
>ML421775.1:588-36284 GCA_005239525.1 Nicotiana knightiana | reverse complement strand
CAATCTCAATTATCACGATAATCGACTAAGACAAATAAGAGAATGCAATCTCACACCTCAACACAATCGGGCAGTCAATTCACATATACTCAGCAAGAAACTCATACCGAATGTTTGGACACCAACAAGGTGACTCTAAAAAGATTAAAGTTAGCCATACATACCTCGAGTCGTCCCCTTTTTAATTTCTATCGCAATTCAGCGAACCGTCTAGCACCGTCAATCTATTCCACAATGTGACATATTCCACTTAGAATTAGGAATCTTGTACTTAATTGAGAATTTTTATCAAACATTATGTGACCCTTTAGACTACTAACCCCCTTTTGAGAATAATTACCCAAACTTGTTCTTCCCTTTACTAGATTATGGGATTTAATTCACATGCATGCAAGATTTCACTTTTTATTTTCAAGACCCAACCTATGTGTATTTTATTCTTACACAAAATCTGGGAAATTGGGGAAATAGGGTGAAGACTTACCTCTTTGAGTGAAGAAGATGACAATGACTTGATAATTTCCAGGCTTGAGTGATTTTGGAAAACCAAATTGGATGATGTTGAAACCTTCTCTCTCAAGAACTTCTTCTTCTCTCTTTATTTTTGGTCAGAAATTCGTTAAAAATGAAGGGAAGGGGTGTTTTATAAAACAAGGGGTCGGGTTTAAAATTTAGAAAACAGGAGCCCCGACACAAAGATGCGGTCAGGAATGCGATCGCATTCCTGGTATGCGGTCCGCATTCTTGTCGTATAGTTGGCCTTCAACTGGGCCAAAATGGGAACCACACTGACCAGCTATGCGACCACTATGCGGTTCGCATACCTGTTATGCGATCGCATAGCGCGTCGCATGACCTCCCTCGCAAAAAATATGGGGCAAGAATCCGACAACTATGCGGTCCGTATACCTAAAATGCTATCTCATTCGGGGCCGCATAGTTTTCCTCCCTTTGGAAAGTAGACTGTCCAGGTATGCAACCACTATGCGGTCCGCATACCTGTTATGCGATCACATAGTGCGTCGCATAACGCGCAATTTATGGAAAATTTAATTTTTCAAGTTCTAGGATACTTATTACTCAAAATAGGACCGTTTTAAGAATTTCTACAGTTATAACAGCACAGGGACCTATTCGGGCATTATTTTAGACATAGAAATTTTACGAGTCTTTATAGTATTCATTGATGATATCCTGGTGTACTCTCGTAGCCAAGAATAGCATGCCCATCATCTGAGTATTGTGTTGCAATAGTCGAGGGAGGAGAAGCTTTATGCAAAGTTATTCAAGTGTGAGTTTTGTCTTAGTGGCATTCTTGGGGAACGTGGTGTCTAGTGAGGGTATTCAGGTGGATTCGAAGAAGATAGAGGTGGTTCAGAGTTGGCCCAGTCCGTCCTAAGCTATAGATATTCAGAGCTTTCTTGGTTTGGATGGCTATTACTGATGTCTCGTGGAGGGATTCATAGGACTATGATATCACCATTTTGTACCATCCCGGGAAGGCCAATGTAGTGGATGATGCTTTGAGTCACCGGGCGGAGAGTTCGCTGAACTTAGCATATCTACCAGCAGCAGAGAGGCCATTGGCATTAGATACTCATGCCTTAGCCAGCCAGTTTGTCAGAATGGATATTTCTGAGCCGAGTCGAGTATTGGCTTGTATGGTCTCTCGGTCTTTTCTTTATGATCATATCAGGGAGCGTCAGTATGATGACACCCATCTGCTTGTCCTTAAGGACACGGTCCTGCACGGTGATGCTAAGGAGGTCACTATTGGGGATGATGGTGCATTGAGGATGCAGGGCAGTCTATGTGTGCCTAATGTAGATGGTTTGTGTGAGTTGATTCTCCAGGAGGCTCACAGTTTGCGGTATTCTATTCATCCGGGTACCACAAAGATGTTTCAGGACTTGAGGCACCACTACTGGTGGATGAGAATGAACAAGGACATAGTGGAGTATGTATCTCAGTGTCTAAATTGCCAGCAGGTGAAGTATGAGCATCATTGGCCAGGTGGGTTGCTTTAGAAGTTAGAGATTCTGGAGTAGAAATGGGAGCAAGTCGCTATGGATTTCGTTGTTGGGCTTCCACAGACTTAGTGGAAGTTTGGTGCGGTTTGGGTGATTGGGGATAGGTTGACTAAGTCAGCTAATTTCATTCCTCTGATGACTACCTATTATTCCGAGCAGCTGGCTCGAGTGTATATCCACGAGATCGTCCGACTTCATGGCGTACCGGTATCTATCATCTCTGACCGGGTATGCAGTTTACATCATGGTTCTGGAGGGCCGTACAACATGATTTGGGTACTCGAGTGGAGTCGAGCATACTATTTCACCCTTAGACGAACGGGCAGTCTGAGTGCACTATTCAGATATTAGA
Source organism: Nicotiana knightiana (assembly GCA_005239525.1). NCBI lineage: Eukaryota > Viridiplantae > Streptophyta > Magnoliopsida > Solanales > Solanaceae > Nicotiana > Nicotiana knightiana. The sequence goes on along the minus strand of ML421775.1, from coordinate 33,902 downwards.
TGATATTCTCTGTGCGTGAGTGATGGAGTTTGGGGGTTCGTGGGATCAGTTTTTGCCACTTGATGAGTTTTCCAACAAAAACAGTTATTAGTCGAGCATCCATATGGCACCTTATAAGGCTCTGTATGGTAGGCGGTGTCGGTCTCCAGTGGGTTGGTTCGAGCCGTGTGATGCTAGGTTATTGGGTACGGACTTGGTTCAGGATACTTTGGAGAAGGTTAAGGTGATTCAAGATCGACTTCGCACAGCGCAATCCAGACAGAAGAGTTATGCGGATCGGAAGGCTCGCGATGTTGCATTCTTGGTTGGAGAAAGGATCCTGCTCCGAGTGTCACCCATGAAGGGTGTTCTGATGTTCGGAAAGAAGGGAAAGTTGAGCCCAAGGTCTATCAGCCCATTTGAGGTGTTGCGACATGTTGGGAGGTTTCTTATGATCTTTCCTTGCCTCCCAGTATAGCAGGAGTTCATCCATTATTCCATGTTTCTATGCTCCAGAAGTATCACAACGATCCGTCTCACGTGTTGGATTTCAGCTCAGTCCAGTTGGACAAGGATTTATCTTATGTTGAGGAGCCAGTGGCTATTTTGGACAGGAAGGTTTGAAAGATGAGGTAAAAGAACATTGCTTCCGTGGAGGTTCAGTGGAGGGGTCAGCCAGTCGAGAAGGTGACTTGGAAGACCGAACATGATATGCGTAGCCATTATCCTTATTTTTTCATCACTTCAGGTATGTCTCTATACTCGTTCGAGGACGGACATTTGTTTAAAAGGGGGTGGATGTAATGACCCGGCCGGTCATTTCGAGTGTTGTAGCCCCATTCCCCCATTTTCTGCTCCTTTTATGTTCTACAACTGTTATATGACTTACCGGGTTAGTTTGTTCGGTTCTGGAGTGATTTCAGAGTGAATTGAGACACTTAGTCTCTTAATTGAAAGCTTATGTTGGAAAAGTCTACCGGATGTCGACTTATGTGTAAATGACTCAGATTTGAATTTTGATGGTTCCGATAGCTCCTTAAGGTGATTTTAGACTTAGGAGCGCTCCCGGAATGTGATTTGGAGGTCCGTAGTAGAATAAATCTTGAAATGGCAAAAGTTGGGGTTTTGGAAAGTTTGACCGGGAGTGAACTTTTTGATTTCGGGGTCGGATTGGATTTCTGAAAGTTGGAGTAGGTTCGTGGTGTCATTTATGACTTGTGTGCAAAATTTAAGGTTTTCAGCGTCGTTTTCGGAATTTGGAAATTTCAAAGTTCATTAGGCTGAATCCGTGTGTAATTCGTATTTTTGATGTTGTTTGAGGTGATTTGAGGGTTCGACTAAGTTCGTATCATGATTTAGGGCTTGTTAGTTTGTTTGATTGAGGTCCCAGGGGCCTCGGTTAATTTCGGGTGATTAACGGACTTGGTTTTGAGTTGATGAAGCAACTGAAGGGCTGCTGCTACTGGTGTAACCGCACCTGCGGAGTGGACACCGCAGGTGTGAGCCGTAGAAGCGGGGCAAGAGCCGGAGAAGTGACCAAGGGCGAGTTGAGCAGAGGACGCAGGTGCGAAGGTTTTCCTGCACCTGCGATGGTCGTAGAAGCGGGCAGAAGGGTGCATATGCGGGTTAGATCCGCAGGTGCGACGTAGTTTCCGCACCTGCAATATGTGCAGATGCTGTCCAGTGCTCGCAGAAGCAGAGTCAACTGGTTAAGTGGATTTTCGCAGATGCGGATGAGTATCCACATGTGCGAAAGGCTTGGGCAGAATTTTTTGAAATCAAGGGTTCGCGATTTTAGTCTCATTTCAACATTTTGAACTCGGATTTAGGCGGTTTTGGAGAGGATTTTCGAGGGGAATATTGAGTTAAGCTTCTTGTACTCATTTTTTATCAATAATATTTTTTCTCCATTGTTTTTTCCACCTAGATTGTGTGGTGTTGAGGTGAAATTTGGGGGTTTGAGGCTAGGGATTTGGAGAAATAAATTTTGGGGATTTGAGGGACAATTTGGTGTCGACTCGTGAGTGAATGGGCTTTTAGGTTTTGTGACTTTTGTCGGATTCCGATACGTGTGCTCGGGGGCCGGTTTGAGTTGATTTCGTAGTTTTGGCTATAATTAGTACTTTTCTTGTAGAATTGATCCCTTTAGCATATATTAATTGTAATGTACTTCTTAAGGCTAGATTCAGGATGTTTGGAGACCGATTTGAGAGGCAAAGGCATTTTGGAGTAGAGTTTTTCCTGAATTGAGGTAAGTAACACTTTCAAAAATGGTTATGAGGGCTCGAAACCATGAGTTATGTGTTATGTAATTGGTATTGAGGTGATGCACATGTCAAATGATGGGCGTGCGGGTGTGCACCGTGAAACTTGTGGCCAGGTCGATTCCATGCCACTGTATAATGGTTCTATCTTGTTGATATCTGTATTTTCATCATGTGATAAAGTACTTGAGCCATCTTTCATGCTAAATATCATGTGTAGGCCTTATGCTTGTTGAGACCCATAGTGGTTGTTTCTTGCTGTCATCTTACTAATTTCACTGATATTTCATACTCAGTCATATTCATGCATTTCATATGATATCTCAGTCTCTGTTGTTATTTGTTGATACATCGTATCATTGTTTCCGGGCTAGTTTCATGACGTTGTGAGCCTGTGAATGAGACTGGAGAGATTAATGACTGAGTGAGGCCGAGAGAGTGATTATGAGTGACCGTTATGGGATCGGGCTGCATGTCGCAGCGGTGATATTGATTTTATGATATCACTTGGGCTGAAGGAGCCCCTCCGGAGTCTGTACACAACCCAAGTGAGAACGATTGATATTATTGAGGGATGGATCTTCCCTGGACATGGATCTTGTCCGAAGCATGATATACCTGGAGATGGATCTTCTCCACGGGCCAGATTGGCCTTCCTCGGTACTGGGTGGCTCGTGGTCAGTGATGTATATATTTTGGGATGTATCTTCCTTGGGCCGTATGGGCCATATATAGTACCGAGTGGTTGAGTATTTGAGAGAGTGAGCACATGAGATTGTCAGCATGGTGCATCACATAAAGTCTGTGCATTGTCATGTAGAAGTAGAAGAGTTATATCCTTCACATTGTTCAGATTTGATCTATTTTACTGTTTTGAACTATCTATTTAACTTGAAAGCATGCCTACGTTTCTGCACTGTTATTTCTATTTTAACTATACTGGTTGAGTTGGTCACTACCTTTCAGTCCAAAGGTTGGACTTGTTCCTTACTAAGTTGGTTGTACTCATGTTACACCCTGCACCTCATGTGCAGATCCAGGTGCTTCGAGTCATGACGACTGCTGATCGAGGAGTCAGGATTTGGAGACTATCGAGGTAGCTGTGTGGTGTTCACAGGCCTTGACTCTCCTTATTTATCTCTATTTGTACTTCAGTTTTATTCCCTAGATATTGTAGTAGACTGTATTCCTATGTAGATGCTACTGTACTCTGTGACACCTCGATTTTGGGATAGATTGTATCGTATTTCGGGTTATTTCTATTTCAAAATGGCTTTCTTCAATATTAATTGCTTCCGTCTTTATTTTCAAAGTTTTTACTTTGTTGAGATGTTGAGTAGTAGATAGCCTAGTTACACAATAGGCGCCATAATGATAGTTGGTTTTTGGGTTGTGACAGTAACTATCTGGTTTGGTATTAAACTCTTCAGGGATCCTGTTACCGAAACTATCCCAAGAGTGTACACCGAACTATGATTTTCCTTAGTATTCTCCCACTACGACAAAGTACTACTAATATTAGCTTCATTACCTTACGGTATTGAAATATTAGTTACTTCTTACTATAGTTTTCACTGTTCAAACATTACTCCCACTTGACAAAGGCATATTCTGTCTATGAACATTCTCCCACCATTTAAATGCAATGGAACGTCAATTCTGACGGGTGGGGTTTGATGTTCTTGAACATCTAGTTATTTCTTTGCCTAGTTCCTGTAAAAATAGTTTACTTCTAGGAACATGGTTTATTGAACAGTCCTTATCTAGAAAAATGCATTTGTTTTAACAATTGCCTTATTTTCTTTCGGACAATAATGTAAAGCTCCATTCGTTTTCTTGAATGTTCAATAAACATGCACCTATCCATTCTTAGTTCCAACTTACATATCCGCTTTCTCTTTCAGCATTTGTGCTGGACAATCCTATATCTGAACATGCCACATGCTGAGCTTACATTCAGTCCATAGTTCTATATATGTCACAGGTACTAACTTAGAAGGAACTAAATTCAGAATGTAATTTGAAATTTCTAGGAAATATTCCAAAAATGAATAAGGCAAATCTTAATAACACTTAGTTAATCTATCCATGTCCAAAAGAGACTTATTTCTTTTTTATACCACATCATTCTATTATAGAGTTTATAGTGTAGACAATTGAGACGTAATCCCTTATTCTGATAAGAACAAAAGAGCTCTTTAAAGATGTGCTCGCCACTACAATCAAACTGCAGTAACTTAATATAGTTCCTTGGTGCTTCTCTGTTTCAAGTCTTAAACACCTTGAATTACTTAAATCATTAAGACTTATGGTACATCAAATAAATATATTAATATTTTGAATAATAATTTATGAACGTCACAAAATACTCAAAACTATTTCTTACGACTATGTTCATTTACCCATACAAATCAGAAGGGATTCATTCTAGCTTATCACTAGCTTTAGTCAAATTTCCTTCCAAACAGGACCCACAAGTTGGTAGTGCCTCTACTTTCAATGAACATTAAGGTCCGTCCTTGACCAACTTGAAATCCTATCCTGATTAATATGACTTAAACAAAAGTGCACAGATAAATTTTACGCAATTTGGAAGAATATATCCTCTTATGAGGTAGACTAATATTGTTCTGTTCAGGAGAGACATTAATATACAATAACAAGGTCTTGCATTCATGTACCACAAGAGATAAAATATTTATCAAGCTCAATAATTCAAGAGTTATTCAAAAAATAAAATAAATATACATCTCTTATTTTGCCCAGAAATCGGAATTAAATTCCCTCTAACAAAAGGTACATATATTGCATCCTTTAAATTAATGTCTTATCACTAAAAGAAAATTTTAACAAGTAATACGACAAACTGCATAAAGTCATTTTGGAGTTGATATAAAAACATTAAATAGATCATAATAAGTCAAAACACTGAATAATAAAATTCAGACTGCATTCAATATTTATATACATACATGCATCTCGAATAAAAATTTCGATGGGAAAATAATCATTCATGCAAAGTATATTATATAATGCACGAATTACACTATCCAAAAATATATAGAACCAACTCATATGGAGAGTATACTATTATTTTCAGTCAATCGTACATAACCATTTAATACTAAAATTTCAAACACACTACACAAATATGTATTCATGCATCTTGAATAGAAAATTTCGATGGGAAAATAACTACTCATGCAACATACATATGTAATGCCATATTATTCACTCAAATAAATTAAAAAAGACCCAACTCAGATGTTTAAGTTAAGTGAACATCATAATTAATAGCTCTAGCTCCATTGATCCAACATTTATACTCAGATGGAGAGTAACAACTTGTTTGGATGATTGTTACGTATCGTTTTATAATGTATCGTATCGTGCTGTATTATATTGTACTATATCGTTTGATAAATAAAATGTTTGGATAGATTGATGTCATTTTCCATCGTTTCATAATATCACGCAACAGTAATATGAAGAATAAACTTGCAATATTATAAAAAAATAAGTATGATACAGGGTAACATTATTATATAAAAGGTAGGTTAAATGATAAAATAAAATTATTTGATAATAATGAAGGGTGAGATTGAGAGAAAAAGATAAGGTAATGATGCGGCCACACCAAATCAGTCGTTACATAAAGTGGCACATTTCGTCGTTATGTAACGACGGATTTAATGATACGATACAATAAAAATTAAGTAAAAAGAAAAACAAACATCGTATTTAAAGTACCAATACGATACAATACAATGAGTAACAACCATCCAAACAAGCTGTACGTACATGATGTCAATTACTAGTATTTCAATGTTATATCCCGTACTCTAATAATAGGATAAGTCATAGTAATCCATATGAGCTTGAAGGAATTAAGAAGCATGTCGATTCCCTTGATTGTGTTATGAATGCCTTAGTAATTAAGAAACTTGTCGACGCCCTTGATTGTGTTATGGATGCCATGAGTTGTGTTTGGCTACTCGAGGAAACGTTTGGAAGTTTTGTCAAAGATTAAAAAGTATTTTTATGACTGAAATTATGAATCAACATAATATTCCACTTTACAAGGTTAATGGATAACTCGAGAAATTATATAAATGACTATTTTGAAGCACAAAAAGGTCCGAGTGACTAAATTAGGCTGGGAGATAAAATAGATGCTTCAGCATTCATGAAATGTTAAGAAAACATTTGTAAGTTTATGTAACGACCCGTCCGGTCGTCCATGTTGCTTAGCCTATTTATGTTGTGTTGGGTCAGTTGGTTCGGGTTCAGAGTGGTCGTGGTGAGACTTGAGACAGTTAGTCTCTTAAATTAGTTTAATAGTCGAAAAAGTAAACTGAGAGTTGAGTTATTGGTAAACAACCTCGGAATGAGAATTTTATGGCTCGGATAGCTTCGTAGGTGATTTGTGACTTAGGAGTGTGTTCGGAATGAAGTTTTGATGTCCGGAGTAGAATTAGGCTTGAATTGGCGAAAGTTAGTTTTTGGCGATTTTCGGTCAGCAGAGGAAAATAGGCTATCAAAGTCGGAATGGGATTCTAGAAGTTGGAGCAGGTTCCTAATGTCATTTTGGATTTGTGTGCAAAATTTTAGGTCAATCGGATGAGTTTCGGTTGGTTTCGGCATCTTTGGCGAAATTTAGAAGTTTCAAAGTTCATAGGCTTGAATTTGATGTAATTTTTGATGTTTTTGTGTTGTTTTTGGTGTTTCCAAGGCTCGACTAAGTTTTAATGATGTTATGGGGGTGTGTTGGTAGGTTTGGTTGAGGTCCCGGGGGCCTCGGGTGTATTTTGGATGCTCAAACGGGCACTTTTTGGCCTTAAGAAGTCTGCTATTTTTTGGTGTTTTAGCAGCAGTGATTTATTCACTGCGATCCCGTGGATTCATCCACGATCGCGTAGAGTAAAAGAGTGGGGAGGGCATTTTGTCCTATGCGATCATGTGGTTAGGATTGCGATCGCATAGGTTGAGTAGGTCAAGCAGTGCGATTGCATAGAGGTTCTGAGGCGCGTGTATGGGATGGTCTTTTGTTCTATGCAATCGCGTGTTGGTGTGCGATCGCGTAGAGTGTTCTGCGGTGTGCATCTCGATCGCGTGGCTAGAGTCGCGATCGCACTGAAGGGATTATAAGTGCTGGCAGAATGTTTTAAAGCCCATTGTTGCGAAATTTTCACCACTTTCCTCCATTGATAAACGAGTTGAGAGCTATTTGAGAGGGTCTGAAGAAAAAATCAAAGGGGATCACTTGGAGGTAAGGTTTACAACTTCATAACTCGCTTCTATATCGTTTTCTAAGTAATTAAATCGGAAAATTATTGAAATTAAACCCAAAATTTGGGGAAGATAAGTGCATGGAAATTGGAATTTTCTTTTGAGGATTTGAGTGGGCAATTGTGGTCTGAGTTTGGTGTTCTTGGTATGTATAGAATCGTGGCAGGATGAGGATTCTAGTGATCTAAATTTTATAAAATTCTGAGACGTGGGCTCAGTGCTCGGGTTAGGCAGAATTTTAAAAATTGTGTCTAAACTGATAGTTTTCGATTGGGTTTTGTTCCTTTAGCGTATATTGATGATGTTAAACTAGTTGGTTAGATTCGGAGCAATCGGGAGCCAATTTGAGCGGCATCAGAATCGCGGATTAGTGTAGTGGCCCGGTAGAGGTAAGTAATGGTTATAAATCTTGTCCTGAGGGTATGAAACCCCGAACTCCATATTTCTCACTGTTTTTAGAATGGCGCACATGTCGGATGACGAGTATGTGCCGCACACTGATTTTTGGATTGGACTTGGTCCTCCCCGCGGCAACTATTGAACTGCGTATTTTACTCTAAATCATACGTTAAATTGTGTTCTAAAGACTATTGCTATATTTGGGCTATAAGCCATGTTTGGGGCCTCGTGCCGACTTGTTTAGACCCCTTAGGGTCTTTTTTACTGCTATTTCCTCACTGTTGATTCATGATTTACACTCAGTCATATTGTGCTTAACTGTTTTCGAAACTCATCCTTATTTACACTATTTTGAGATATAAAATGATGTTTCGTGTCGAGTACCCCGTTTTACTGATACGCCCGAGGGGCTTTTAAGAGGTTCTGACTGAGTGAGGCCTCGGGCCTGATTGTGTGGATATGATACGCCATGAGGTATCTTGATATTAGCGCTTGGGATGAAGGAGCCCCTCCGGAGTCTGTACACACCCCCGGTGAGCGCAGGTACCTACTGAGTGCGAGTGCTGAGTGCCGAGTGCTAAGTGACAAGTGATTGGGAGGCATGAGTGACAGTGAGGTTGCGCGAGGGGCTGGTACTAAGTGGCTGTGAGGTGCTGAGTGATGTTCTGCCCGAGGGGTGATTTATGATTCATGGTTTTGCCCGAGGGGCTACTTATGATTTATTTCATTTCACACTAAATCCTTCGGTTATTTTTATTTCTGAAATTGTTGGAAAACACATTTTTCAAACGATATTTCTGAAGTTGGTTTTAAGGCATGATGGTTTCATATATCCATGTATATATTGCTGGAAAGAAAGGTTGTGCATATTGTGAACTGATGATATTGATTGTTATGTGTTTCTTGCCGCTTAGACTTGATTTATTTTCATTACTACTGAGTTGGCGTACTCACAATACTCCCTGCACCCCTGTGTGCAGATACAAGTGCTGATACTGAACGTTAGTCATCTATTCCGTGCGGAGCCGGAGTTCGGGATATAGAGGTAGCTATTCAGGGTCCACAACATCTCTATTTTCCCTTCTTTTTTGTATCTAGTTATTCGCCCGGAGGTTTTGTAATATAATAGTAGACTTGTTGGTATATTTATTAGATGCTCATGACATGTTGACTCCGTATTTTGGGGATGGTTTAGACTATTTAGTTGTTTATTTTGCCTAATGAATTCAGTAATTCTATACACTTTATGAAATGTTTGAAAATGGTTGGGATTTTGGAAAGAAACTGTAATTATGTGATTGTTGGATAGCCTAGTTCCACGATAGGCGCCATCATGGCCAGTTTATGATTTGGGGACATGATAAGTTGGTATCAGAGCCTAGGTTACATAGGACTCAACGATCATAAGCAAGTTTAGTAGAGTCTTGCAGATCGGTACAGAGATGTTTGTACTTATCTTCGAGAGGCTGCGGAACCCTTAGGAACAATCTCATTTTTCTTGAATTCTGTCGTGCCATTTTGTTGATTCTGGAAATCTAAACTTCTGTTGTTTCATTCTCTCATAGATGGTGAGGACTTGCGCTACCGATCAGGATGATGAGCCACTAGATAGACCAGCGAGAAGTCGAGGCCACGTTCGAGGCTGTGGTAGAGGTAGGGGCTAGCCCGTACAGCAACTAGGGTAGTGCCAGTTGATCCCCCTACTGTTCAAGTTCAGATTCCCGCCACCGATACTCCAGCAGGTCAGGCTCAGGCACCGGCAATGCCTATTGTTATTCCAGGTCTTCAGGAGACCCTGGGTCAGATCTTGACGGTGTGTACCACCCTTGCTTAGGCAGTTGCCGCTACTTCTCAGGCCGGGGAGGCAGTCAGACTCCAGTTGCCCGGACACCTAAGCAGGCTACTCAAGGCCAGCAGACACTGGGGGCGGTTCCAGCCCAGCCGCTTGCTCCAGTTCAAGACTTCGTGGTTTCGGCTATGCCAGAGGATGAGCATCGTAAACTGGAGAGGTTTAGTAGACTACAACCTCCAACATTCAGTGGTGCTGAGGGCGAGGTTGCCCAGGGTATTCTGGATAAGTGTCTGAGGATGCTGCGTACTGCTGGGATTTTGGAGACCAGTAGGGTCTCATTTGCTACTTTTTAGTTCTCTGGTGCTGCTTTCACTTGGTGGGAGTCTTTTGAGAGGCGTAGGCCTATTGGTTCAGCACCCCTCACCTGGAAGCAGTTGTTCACTATCTTTTTGGAGAAGTATGTACCTCGGTCACACAGGGAGGAGCAGCGTAGGCTTTTTGAGCAACTGCATCACAGAGAGCTATCGGTGATGCAGTATGAGATGCGGTTTTCGAAGTTGGCTTGTCATGCTACCGAGTTGGTCCCTACTGATAGGGAGAGGGGTAGGAGGTTTGTGGATGGCCTCACTTATCAACTCCGCCTATTTATGACCCGAGATATAGTATCATATGCTACATTCGAGCAAGTTGTTGACATTGCTCAAGATATTGAGTCGGTTCGCCGCCAGGAGTGGGAGGAGAGGGAGGCCAAGAGGCCTCGTGGTTCGGGCGGTTTTAGTGGTTCTCCTTCCAGGGGGCTGTTTCAGCATGGTAAAGGCCGTTCATTCAGTACTTCTCAGTTAGCCCGCCCAGCCTATAGTGGTGCATCTTCGGGGCATGGCCCCCGTGGTTCTCAGCCAGGATGTTCTTCATTCGGTGCCCTCCCAGCTCAGAGTGCAGCTCGAGCACCACTAGTTTAGAGTTCTTCTATGCATGAGTCCTCCAGTGGCCATTTTGGTGCCAGGGGTTTCTATAAGTCCCCGCTTCCAGCTCCAGGAAGTTGTTTTGAGTGTGGAGAGTTTGGGCACATGTGGAGGCAGTGTCCTCGTTGTCCCGGTGGTTCTTCTCAGCAGAGGGGCGAACTCTCGACTTCAGCTCCAGTTACTTCACCACCCGCCCAAACAGCCATGGGTGGTAAATAGTCAGCTAGAGGCAGGCCCGTATGTATGCATTTCCAGCCAGGCCAAATGCTATGGTCTGTGATGCAGTGATTGCAGGTATTGTCTCAGTCTGTTGCCTAGATGCTTTAGCTTTATTTGACCCTGGTTGTACATATTCCTATGTTTCTTCATATTTTTCCAATTTTCTGGATATGCCCTGTGAGTCTTTAGCTACCTTTGTTCATGTGTCGACTCTGGTGGGCGATACTGTTGTTGTGGACCGTGTGTATCGGCCGTGTGTGATCTCTATTGGGAGTTTAGAGATCCAAGTGGACCTACTGTTACTCAGCATGGTCAATTTTGATGTGATATTGGTCATGAATTGGTTATCTCTTTGTCATGCTGTTCTTGATTGTCACGCTAAGGCCGTGACCTTAGCTATGCCAGGATGTCCGAGGGTTGAGTGGAGAGGTTCTTCTGAGTATATGCCTAGCAGGGTGATTTCCTACCTGAAGGCTCAGCGTATGGTTGAGAAGGGGTGTTTATATTATCTGGCTTTTGTGAGGGATGTCAGTGGTGTGACTCCCTCTATTGATTCGGTTCCTGTGGTACGTGACTTTCCGGACGTGTTTCCTGCAGACCTGCCGGGCATGCCACCTGACAGGGACATTAATTTTGGTATTGACCTGGTGCCAGACACCCAGCCTATTTCTATTCCACCTTATCGTATGGAACCAACAAAGCTAAAGGAACTAAAGGAGTAGCTTCAGGAACTCCTAGATAAGGGGTTCATTCGGCCTAGTGTGTTACCATGGGGTGCACCAGTGTTGTTTGTAAAGAAGAAGGATGGTTCTTTGCATATGTGTATTGATTAACGGCAGCTGAACAGAGTTACGGTGAAGAACCGATATCCTTTGACTCGTATAGATGACTTGTTTGATCAGTTGCAGGGTGCTTGGGTATTTTCAAAGATTGACATGCGTTGCGGTTATCATTAGTTGAAGATTCGGGGGCCAGACATCCCGAAGACTACTTTTAAGACTAGATATGGTCATTATGAGTTGCTGGTTATTTCATTTGAGCTGACCAATGCCCCAACAGCCTTTATGCACTTGATGCATAGTGTATTTCAGCCTCATCTGGATTCTTTCGTCATCGTGTTCATTGACGATATTTTGGAAGGGTACCGAGATTCGCAGTTTCCTTGGTTTGGCAGGGTACTATCGCTGTTTCGTAGAGGAATTTTCATCTATTGTAGCACATATGACCAGACTGACCCGGAAGGGTGCTCAGTTCATATGGACTGAGGAGTGTGAGGAGAGCTTTCAGAAGCTCAAATCAGCTTTGACTACAGCTCCGGTATTGATTTTTCCTACGGGTTCAGGTTCTTATACAGTTTACTGTGATGCCTCGAGAGTTGGCCTTGGAGTCGTTTTGATATAGGACGGTAGGGTGATTGCCTACGTGTCTAGGCAGTTGAAGGTGCACGAGAAGAATTATCCAGTGCACGATCTTTAGCTAGCATCTATTGTTCATGCCTAGAAGATTTGGCGCATTATTTGTATGGAGTTCATTGTGAGATTTTCACTGATCACCGTAGTTTGCAGCATCTGCTTAAGCAGAAGGATCTGAATTTGCGTCAGAGGAGGTGGTTCGAGCTTCTCAAGGATTATGACCTCACTATTTTATATCATCTGGGGAAGGACAATGTAGTGGCCGATGCCCTGAGTCGCAGAGCAGAGAGTTTGGGGAGTCTAGCCTACCTTCCAGCAGCTGAGCGGCCATTAGCACTTGATGTTCATGACTTAACGGGCCAGTTGGTGAGATTGGATCTATTAGCGCCTCCGCGGGTATTGGCTTGTGTAGCCTCCATGTCTTCTCTTTATGATCAGATTAGAGCACACCAGTATGATTATCCGCATTTGCTCATACTTTAGGACAGGGTCCGTCGCGGTGATGCCATTTTGTTATTGGTGATGATGGGGTCATGAGGATTCAGGGCCGGATTTGCGTGCCCAATGTAGGTGGACTTCGAGATTTGATTCTGGCTGAGGCCCATAGTTCGCGGTATTCCATCCATCCGGGTGCCGCAAAGATGTATCAGAATTTGAGGCAACATTATTGGTTGAGGCGGATGAAGAAAGATATTGTTGAGTTTGTGGCTCGGTGTCTCAACTGTCAGCAGGTCAAGTATGAGCACTAGAGACCAGGTGGATTGCTTCAAAGATTTGGTATTCCGGAGTAGAAGTGTGAGCGGATCACCACGGACTTCGTAGTTGGACTCCCACAGACTTTGAGGAGGTTTGATTCTATATGGGTTATTGTGGATCGGCTGACCAAGTCCGTGCACTTCATTCTTATTGGTACAACTTATTCTTCGGAGCTGTTAGCTGAGATTTATATCAGGGAGATTGTCCGATTGCATGGGGTTCCAGTTTCTATCATTTCTGACAGAGGTACTCAGTTCACATCTCAGTTTTGGAGAGCCCTACAGAGAGAGTTGGGTACTCAGGTCAAGTTGAGCACAAACGTTTCATCCTCAGACCGACAGGCAGTTGGAGCGTACTATTCAGGTCTTGGAGGATATGTTGCGTGCATGCGTCATTGATTTTGGGGGTTCATGTGACCAGTTTCTGCCACTCGCGGAGTTTGCATATAATAATGTCACAACCCAAACCTAAACCGGCCGTGATGGCACCTATCGTGGAACTAGGCTAGCCAACAATCCCATAATTATAGTTTCTTTCTAAAATCCCAACCATTTTTCAACATTTCATAAAGTATATAAAATTACTGAATTTATTAGGCAAATAAACAGTTAAAAAGTCCAACTAACCCCAAAACCCAGAGTCAACATGTCATGAGCATCTAAGAAAAATATGCCAAAAGGTATACGATTATAATACAAAATCTCCGAACGAATAGCTAGATACAACAAAAGAAGGGAAAACAGAGATGCTGCGGACGCGGAACAACTACCTCTATATCCCGAACTCCGGCTCCGCATGGAATAGCTGGCTAACGCTCGATATCTGCACCTTAATCTGTACACAGGGGTTCAGNACCTTTCTTTCCAATAGTATATACATAGATATATGAAATCATCAAGCCTTAAAACCAACTTCAGAAAAATCCTTTGAAAAATGTGTTCTTCAACAATTTCAGAAATAAAAATAACCGCAAGATTTAGTGTAACAATGAAATAAATCATAAGCAGCCCCTCAGGCAAAAACATGAATCATAAATCACCTCTCGGGCGGAACATCACTCAGCACCTCGCATCCACTCAGTATCTGCCCCTCGGGAAACCTCACTGTCACTCATGCCTACCAATCACTCATCACTCAGCAGTCATCACTCAGTAGGTACCTGCGCTCACTGGGGTGTGTACAGACTCCGGAGGGGCTCCTTCAGCCCAAGAACTAATATCAAGCCACCTCGTGGAGTATCATAACCTCACAATCAGGCCCTTGGCCTCACTCAGTCAGAACCTCTCAAAACCACTCGGGCGTATCAATAAAACGGGGTACTCGACCTAAAACGTCATTTTAGATCTTCAAAATAGTGTAAATAAGGCTGAGTTCGAAAACAATTAAGCACAATATGACTGAGTTGTAAATCATAAATCAACATTGAGTAAATAGCAGTAAAAAGCACCCAAGGGGTCTAAAAAAGTCGGCACGAGGCTCCAAACATGGCTTATAGCCCAAATATAGCAATAGTCTTTAGAGAAGAATTTAACATATGACTTAGAGTAAAACACGCAACTCAATAGTTGCCGCGGAGAGGACCAAGTCCAATCCAAAAATCAGTACGCGCCACATACTCATCATCCGACATGTGCGCCATACTAAAAACAGTGAGAAATATGAAGTCCGAGGTTTCATACCCTCAGGACAAGATTTATAACCATTACATACCTCTACCGGGCCATAATACTAGTCCGCGATGCTCTTGCCCTTCAAATTGGCTCCTGATTGCTCTGAATCTAACCAAAACCAGTTTAACATCATCAATATATGCTAAAGGAACACAACCTAATCGAAAACTATCAATTTATACAAAAATCTCAAAATTCAGCCAAACCCGAGCCCTGGGCCCTCGGAATTCGATAAAATTTACATCACTAGAATCCTCGTCCTCCCACGATTCTATACATACCAGGAACACTAAAATCGGACCACAATTTCCCACTAAATTCCTATAAAGTAAATTCCAAATTCCATGCACCTTCTTCCCCAAATTTGGGTTTAATTCCAACAATTTTCCGGTTTAATTACTTAGAAAACGACATATAAATGAGTTATGAAGTTGAAAACCTTACCTCCAAGTGACCCCCTCCAATTCCCTCTTAAAACCCTCTCAAAAGAGCTCCCACCTCGTTTAATAATGGAGGAAAATGAACTATTCTCGTACAAATGGCCTTTAAAACATTCTGCCCAGCCATTTATTTTTCTCAGTGCGATCGCATTCCCCGCGATGCACAAACCAGCCCACTCAATGCGTTCGTGTACAAACACATGCATTCACATAGCTCAAACACCCATCCCCTCACGCGCCTTAGAACACCCTATGCGATCACGGACCTTACCACGCGATCGCACTGCACACAGGACCCACTTTACGCGATCGCGGGCTCTACCCACGCGATCGCACTGCATAAAAACCCATGCTTCCCTCAACAAGCCCACGTGATGGCATTCTCACCCGCGCGATCGCATAGAAGGAAACCAGAACAGAACACCAGCAGAATTTGCAACTTCCAACATCCAAACTTGATCCGTTAACCTGTCAAAACACACCCGAGGCCCGCGGGACCTCAACCAAACACGCCACCACAACCCATAACCTTATTCAAACTTAGTCGAGCCTTCAAAACACCAAAAAACAACACGAAAATATCAAAATTACATCAAATTCAAGTTTATGAACTTTGAAACTTCTAAATTTCGCCAATGATTCCGAAACCAACCAAAACACATCTAATTGACATGAAATTTTGCACACATATCCAAAATGACATTACGAACCAGCTTCGTGTGTCAGAATTCCATTCCGACCCCTATAGCCTATTTTCCACTGCCAGCCGAAAATTGCCAAAAACTAACTTTCTCCAATTCAAGCCTAATTCTACATAGAACATCAAAACTTCATTCGGAACACACTCCTAAGTCCCAAATCACCTAACGAAGCTATCCAAGCCATAAAATCCTCATTCTAAGGTCGTTTACCAATAAGTCAACTCCCAGCTGACTTTTTTAAATATTAAGCTAATTTAAGATGCTAAGTGCCTTTGTTCTCACCACGACCACTCCGAACCCAAACCATCCAACCCAACAAAACATAAATAGGCTAAGAAATATATGATAAAGCACAAATGGGGGAACGGGGCTAATCTCACGAAACGACCGGCCGATTCGTTACATCCTCCCCCTCTTAAACAAATGTTCGTCCTCGAACGGGTCTAGAAACATACCTGGAGTCTCGAATAAGTGAGGATGTATGTCCCGCATCTCCCGCTCAGTCTCCCAGGTGGAATCCTCCACCGGCTGCCCTCTCCACTGAACCTTCACTGAAGCCATATCCTTAGACCTCAGCTTTCTAACCTGTCGACCCAAAATAGTCACTGGCTCTACTTCATATAACATATCACCCTCGAGCTGAACCGTGCTGAAGTGAAAAACATGAGACGGGTACCAACATAATTCTGGAGTATTGAAACATTGAATATCGAATGAATACTCGCCAAGCTGGGAGGCAAGGCAAGTCTATAAGCCACCTCCCTAATCCTCTGAATCACCTTAAATGTCCCAATGAACCTGGGACTCAGCTTTCCCCTCTTCCCGAACCCCATAACATAGGTGACACCTTCAGCAACACCTTATCCCCAACCATGAAGGACACATCCCGGATCTTCCGATCCACATAGCTCTTCTCCCTAGACTGCACCGTGCGAAGCCGCTCCTGAATCAACTTTGCCTTACCCAATGCATCCTGAACCAGGTCTGTGCCCAATAGTCTAGCCTCGCCCTGCTCAAACTAACCAACCAGAGATCTGCACCTCCTACCATATAAAGCCTCATACAGAGCCATCTGGATACTCAACTGATAACTATTATTATGAGAAAACTCCGCGAGTGGTAGAAACGGGTCCCATGAACCGCCAAAGTCAATGACATATGCATGAAACATATCCTCCAAAATCTGAATAGTATGCTCCGACTGCCTGTCAGTCTGAGGGTGAAACACTATGCTCAACTCGATCTGAGTACCCAACTCTCTTTGTACGGCTCTCCAAAACTAAGATGTGAACTGAGTACCTCTGTCTGAAATGATAGAAACTGGAACCCCATGCAATCGGACAATCTCCTTAATATAAATCTCAGCTAACCGCTCCAAAGAATAAGTAGTACCAACAGAAATGAAGTGCGCGGACTTGGTCAGCCTATCCACAATAACCCATATAACATCAAACCTCCTCGAAGTCCGTGGGTGTCCAACTACGAAGTCCATGGTGATCCGCTCCCACTTCCACTCAGGAATATCAAATATCTGAAGCAATCCACTTGGTCTCTGGTGCTCATACTTCACCTGCTGACAGTTGAGACACCGAGCCACAAAATCAACAATATGTTTCTTCATCCACCTCCACCAATAATGCTGCCTCAAATCCTGATACATCTTTACGGCACCCGGATGGATGGAATATCGCGAACTATGTGCCTCAGCCAGAATCAAATCACGAAGCCCATCTACATTGAGAACGCAAATCCGGCCCTACATCCTCATGACCCCATCATCAACAATAACCACATCCTTGGCATCACCGCGACGAACCCTGTCCTAAAGAACAAGCAAATGTGGATCATCATACTGGTGTGCTCTAATCTGATCATAAAGAGAAGATCTGGAGGCTACACAAGCCAATACCTGCGGAGGTGCTGATAGATCCAATCTCACCAACTGACCCACTAAATCCTAAACATTGAGCGCTAAAGGCCGCTCTGCTACTGAAAGGTAGGCTAGACTCCCCAAACTCTCCACTATGTGACTTAGGGCATCGGCCACTACATTGGCCTTCCCCGGATGATATAAAATAGTAAGATCATAATCCTTGAGAAGCTCCAACCACCTCCTCTGACACAAATTCAGATCCTTCTGCTTAAGAAGATGCTGCAGACTACAGTGATCAGTGAAAATCTCACAATGCACTCCATACAAATAATGACGCCAAATCATTAAGGCGTGAATAATAGCTGCTAGCTCAAGATCGTGCACAGGATAATTCTTCCCGTGCACCTTTAACTGTCTGGACGCATACGCAAACACCCTACCGTCCTGCATCAAAACCGCTTCAAGGACAACTCTCGAGGCATCACAGTAAATTGTATAAGAACCTGAACCCGTAGGCAAAATCAATACCGGAGCTATAGTCAAAGCTGACTTGAGCTTCTGAAAGCTCTCCTCACACTCCTCAGTCCACCTGAACTGAGCAACCTTGTGGGTCTGTCTGGTCATAGGTGCTGCAATAGATGAAAACCCCTCTACAAAACAGCAATTGTACCCTGCCAAACCAAGGAAACTCCGAATCTCCGTAGCTGATGACGGTCTAGGCCAACTATGCACCGCCTCTACCTTCTTCGGATCAACCTGAATACCCTCACTGGACACCACGTGCCCTAAGAATGCTACTGAATCGAGCCAGAACTCACACTTTGAAAATTTTTCATACAATATCTTCTCTCTCAATGTCTAAAGCAAAACTCTCAAATGCTGCTCATGATCCTCCCGAGATCGGGAATACACAAAAATATCGTTAATGAACACGATGAAGAAAGAATCCAGATGAGGCCGAAATACACTGTGCATCAAGTGCATAAAGGCTGGTGGGGCATTTATCAGCCTAAATGACATAACCAGGAACTCATAATGACCATATCAAGTACTGAAGCAGTCTTCGGGATGTCTGGCCCCTGAATCTTCAGCTGATGATAACTGGAATGCAAGTCAATCTTGGAAAATACCCTGGCAACCTGCAACTGATCAAACAAGTCATCTATACGAGGCAAGGGATACCGATTCTTCACCGTAACTCTGTTCAGTTGACGATAATCAATACACATACACATAGAACCATCCTTTTTCTTTACAAACAATACCGGTGCACCCCAAGGTGACACACTAGGCCGAATGAACCCCTTATGTAGGAGTTCCTGAAGCTGCTCCTTTAATTCCTTTAGCTCCGCTGGTGCCATACGATAAGGTGGAATAGAAATAGGCCGAGTTCCTGGCACCAGGTCAATACCAAAATCAATGTCCGTGTCAGGAGGCATGCCCGGTAGGTCTGCAGGAAACACGTTCGGAAAGTCACAGACCACAGGAATCAAATCAATAGCGGGAGTCTCACCACTGACATCCCTCACAAAAGCCAGATACGATAAACACCCCTTCTCAACCATGCGCTGAGCCTTCATGTAGGAAATCACCCTGCTAGGCATATACTCAGAAGAACCTCTCCACTCAACCCTCGGACATCCTGGCATAGCTAAAGTCACGGTCTTAGCGTGACAATCAAGAACAACATGACACGGAGATAACCAATCTATGCCCAATATCACATCACCTCGACCATGCTGAGTAACAATAGGTCCACCCGGGTCTCCCGACCCCCAATAGATATCACACACAACCGATACACACGGTCCACAGCAACAATATCATCCACCAGAGTCGACACATGAATAAATGTAACTAAAGACTCAAGGGGCATGTCCAGAAAATGGGTAAAATATGAAGAAACATAGGAATATGTAGAACCAGGGTCAAATAAAGCCAAAGCACCTCAGCAACAGACTGAGACAATACCTATGATCACTACATCGGAGGAAAAAACATCTAGCCTGGCTGGAAATGCATACATACGGGATTGACCTCCACCTGCTCGACCTCCCCCTCTAGGGCGACCTCTAGCTGAGTGATTACAACCCCTAGGTGCCTAGGAGGGTGGTGCAGTAACTGGAGCTGAAGTCGAGGGCTGGCCTCTCTGCTGAGAAGAACCACCGGGACGACGAGGACACTGCATCCACATGTTCCCGAACTCCCTACACTCAAAACAAATCCCTGGAGCTGGAGGTGGGGACTCATAGAAACCCCTGGCAACAGAACGGCCAATGGAAGAATCATGCATAGAAGAACTCTAAACTGGTGGTGCTCGAGCTCTAATCTGAGCTGGGAGGTCACCGATTGAAGTACGGCCTGACTGAGAACCACGGGGACCATACCCCGAAGATGCACCACTATAAGCTCGGCGGACTGACTGAGGAGGCACGAATGAACGACCTATACCATGATGAAATTACCCTCTGTAGGGAGTACCACTAGAACTGCCCGATCTACGATGCCTCTTGGCCTCCCTCTCCTCCCGCTCCTGGCGGCGAACCGACTCAATATCTCGAGAAATATCAACAACTTGCTCGAATGTAGCATTTGATACTCTCTCCCGAGTCATAAATAGGTGGAGCTGATAAGTGATGCCATCCACGAACATCCTAATCCTCTCCCTATCAGTAGGGACCAACTCGGTAGCATGACGAGCCAACTCCGAAAATTGCATCTCGTACTGCGTCACTGATAGATCTCCCTGACGCAGCTGCTCAAAAAGCATGTGCTGCTCCTCCCTGTGAGACTGAGGTACATACTTCTCCAAGAAGATAGTGGAGAACTGCTGCCAGGTGAGGGGTGCTGAGCAAACAGGCCTATGCCTCTCAAACGACTCCCACCAAGTGAAAGCAGTACCAGAAAACTGAAATGTGTCAAATGAGACCCCATTGATCTCCAAAATCCCAGCAGTACGCAACATCCTCTGACACTTATCCAGAAAACCCTAGGCATCCTCGCCCTCAGCACCACTAAATGTTGGAGGCTGTAATCTGCTAAATCTTTCCAGTTTACGCTGCTCGTCCTCTGGTATAGCCGGAACCACGAAGTCCCGAACTGTAGCAACTGGCTGGGCTGGAACCGCCCTCGGTGTCTGATGGCCCTGAGTACCCTACTCAGGTTTCCGGGCAACTGGAGTCTGACTGCCTCGCCCGGCATGAGAAGTAGTGGCAACTGCCTGAGTAAGGGTGGTACACACCGTCAAGATCTGGGCGAAGGTCTCCTGAAGACCTGGAATAACAATAGGCACTGCCAGTGCCTGAGCCTGTCCCACTGGAGTATCTGTGGTGGGAATCTGACCCTGAACAATAGGGGGATCAACTGGCATTACCCTGGCTAATGCACGGGCTGGCCCCTACCTCTACCACAGCCTCGACCTCTCGCTGGTCTAGCTGGTGGCTGATCATCCTAATCAGTAGCGGGAGTCCTCACCATCTGTGAGAGAAGGGAACAACAGAAGTTTAGATTTCCAGAATCAACAAAATGGCACGATAGAATTCAAGAAAATGAGATTTTTTCTAAGGGTTCCGCAGCCTCTCGCAGATAAGTACAAACATCTCCGTACCGTTCCGCAAGACACTACTAAAACTGCTCAAGACCGTTGAGTCCTATGTGACCTAGGCTCTGATACCAACTTGTCACGACCCCAAACCTAAATCGGCTGTGATGGCGCCTATCGTGGAACTAGACTAGCCAACAATCCCATAATTACAGTTTCTTTCTAAAATCCCAACCATTTTTCAACATTTCATTAAGTATATAAAATTACTGAATTCATTAGGCATAATAAACAGTTAAACAGTCCAACCAACCCCAAAATCCGGAGTCAACATGTCATGAGCATCCAAGAAAAATATGCCAAAAGGTATACTATTATAATACAAAATCTCCGAACGAATAGCTAGATACAATAAAAGAAGGAAAAACAGAGATGCTACGGACGCTGAACAACTGGCTCTATATCGTGAACTCCGGCTCCGCATGGAATAGGTGGCTAATGCTCGGTATCTGCACTTGAATCTGCACACAGGAGTGCAGGGAGTAATGTGAGTACGCCAAATCAGTAGTAATGAAAATAAATCAAGTTTAAGCGGCAAGAAACACGTAAAAATCAATATCATCAATTCACAATATACACAACCTTTCTTTCCAATAGTATATACATAGATATATGAAATCATCAAGCCTTAAAACCAACTTCAGAAAAATCCTTTGAAAAATGTGTTCTTCAACAATTTCAGAAATAAAAATAACCGCAAGATTTAGTGTAAAAATGAAATAAATTATAAGCAGCCCCTCGGGCAAAAACATGAATCATAAATCGCCTCTCGGGCGGAACATCACTCAGCACCTCACAGCCACTCAGTATCTGCCCCTCGAGCAACCTCACTGTCACTCATGCCTCTTAATCACTCATCACTCGGCACTTAACAATCAATAGGTACCTGCGCTCACTTGGGGTGTGTACACACTACGAAGGGGATCCTTCATCCCAACTGCTAATATCAAGCCGCCTTGTGGCATATCATAACCTCACATTCAGGCCCTCGGCCTCACTCAGTCAGAACCTCTCAAAATCCCCTCGGGCGTATCAGTAAAACGGGGTACTCGACCCAAAACATCATTTTATATCTTCAAAATAGTGTAAATAAGGCTGAGTTCGAAAATAGTTAAACACAATATGACTGAGTGTAAATCATAAATCAACAATGAGGAAATAACTGTAAAAATTCCCCAAGGGGTCTAAAAATGTCGGCATGAGACCCCAAACATAGCTTATAGCTCAAATATAGCAATACTAGTCTGTGATGCTCTTGACCCTCAAATTAGCTCCCTATTAATCCAAATCTAACCAAAATCAGTTTAACATCATCAATATTTGCTAAAGGAACACAACCCAATCGAAAACTATCAATTTATACAAAAATCTCGAAATTCGGCCAAACCCGAGCTCCCGGTCCACGTCTCGGAATTCGATACAATTTACATCACTAGAATCCTTCTCCACCCACAATTCTATATATACCAAAAAGACTAAAATCGGACCACAATCTCCCACTCAAATCCTCAAAAGAAAATTCTAAATCCCATGCACCTTCTTCCCCAAATTTGGGTTTAATTCCAACAATTTTCCGATTTAATTACTTAGAAAACAGCATATAAATGAATTATGAAGTTGAAAACCTTACCTCCAAGTGACAGCCTTCAATTCCCTCTTCAAACCCTCTCAAAAGAGCTCCCAACTCGTTCAATAATGGAGGAAAATGAACTATTCTTGCACAAATAGCCTTTATAACATTCTGCCCAGCCATTTATTTTTCTCAGTGCGATCGCATTCCCCACTATGCATTCACGATGCATAGACCAGCCCACTCAATGCATTTGAGTACAAACACATGCGTTCGCATAGCTCAAACACCTATCCCCTCACGCGCCTCAGAACATTCTATGTGATCGCGGACCTTACCAGCGCGATCGCACTGCACACAGGACTAACTTTACGCGATCGCGGCCTCCACCCACGCGATCGCACTGCATAAAAACCCATTCTGCCCCCAACAATCCTAAGTGATCGCATTCTCAGCCACTCGATCTCATAGAAGGACACCAGAACAGAACACCAGCAGAATTTGCAACTTCCAACATCCAAACTTGATCCGTTAACCTGTCAAAACACACCCGAGGCCCGCGAGACCTCAACCGAACACACCACCACAACCCATAACCTTATTCAAACTTATTCGAGCCTATTAAACACCAAAAACAACATGAAAATATCAAAATTATATCAAATTCAAGTCTATGAACTTTGAAATTTCTAAATTTTGCCAATTAGGCCGAAACCAACCAAAACACATCTGATTAACCTAAAATTTTGCACACATATCCAAAATGACATTACAAACCTGCCATAACTTTAGGAATTGCATTCCGACCCATATAGCCTATTTTCCACTCCCGATCGGAAATTGCCAAAAACTAACTTTCGCCAATTCAAGCCTAATTCTACACCGGACATCAAAACTTCATTCCAAACACACTCCTAAGTCCCAAATCAGCTAATAAAGCTATCCGAGCCATAAAATCTGCATTCTGAGGTCGTTTACCAATAAGTCAACTCCCAGTTATATTTTTTAACTATTAAGCTAATTTAAGAGGCTAAGTGCCTCTATTCTCACCACGACCAGATAATCTCACGAAATGACCGGCCGGGTCGTTATAAATAATAGTTATCAGTCGAGTATCCAAATGGCTCTGTATGAGGCTTTATATGGTAGGAGGTGCAGATCTCCGGTTGGTTGGTTTGAGTCGGGCGAGGCTAGGCTATTGGCACATACTTGGTTTAGGATGCGTTGGTTAAGGTGAAGTTGATTCAGGAGCGGCTTCACACGACGCAGTCTAGGCAGAAGAGTTATGCGTACTGGAAGGTCCGGGATGTGTCTTTCATGGTTGGGGAGAAGTGTTGCTGAAGGTGTCAGCCATGAAGGGTGTTATGATGTTCGGGAAGAGGGGAAAGTTGATTTCCAGGTTCATTGGGCCATTTGAGGTGCTTCAAAGGATTGGGGAGGTGGCTTATAGACTTGCCTTACCTCCCAGCTTATCGAGTATTCATCCGGAGTTCCACATTTCAATGCTCCGGAAGTATGTTGGTGACCCGTCTCATGTTTTGGACTTCAGCACGGTTCAGCTCGAGGGTGATATGTCATATGAGGTATAGCCAGTGGCTATTTTGGGTCCTCAGGTCAAAAAGCTGAGGTCTAAGAATATAGCTTCAGTGAAGGTTCAGTAGAGAGGACAGCCGGTGAAGGATGCCACCTGGAAGACCGAACGGGAGATGCGGAGCAGATATCATCACTTATTGGAGACTCCAGGTATATTTCTAAACCCGTTCAAGGAGGAACGTTTGTTTAAGAGGGGGAGGATGTAACGACCTGGCCGATCGTTCTGTGAGATTAGCCCTGTTTCCCCCGTTTCTACTTTATCATATGTTGCTTAGCCTATTTATGTTGTGTTGGGTCGGTTGGTTCGGGTTCGGAGTGGTCGTGGTGAGAATTGAGACACTTAGTCTCTTAATTTAGCTTAATAGTCGAAAAATCAACTAGGAGTTGACTTATTGGTAAACGACCTCGGAATGAGATTTTATGGCTTGGATAGCTTCGTTAGGTGATTTGGGACTTAGGAATGTGTTCGAAATGAATTTTTGATGTCCAGTGTAGAATTAGGCTTGAATTGGCGAAAGTTAGTTTTTGGTAATTTCCGGTCGGCAGTGAAAAATAGGATATCAGGGTCGGAATGGGATTTGGGAAGTTGGAGCAGGTTTGTAATTTCATTTTGGATATGTGTGCAAAATTTCAGGTCAATCGGATGTGTGTTGGTTGGTTTCGGCATCTTTGGTGAAATTTAAAAGTTTCAAAGTTCATAGGCTTGAATTTGATGTAATTTTGGTGTTTTCGTATTGCTTTTTGTGTTTCTAAGGCTCGGATAAGTTTGAATGATGTTATGGGGTGTGTTGGTGGGATTGGTTGAGGTCCCGGTGGCCTCGGGTGTATTTCGGATGCTCAAACAGGCACTTTTTGGCCTTAAGAAGTCTGCAGTTTTTTTGTGTTTTAGCCGCAGTGATTTCTTCACTGCGATCACGTGGATTCATTCGCGATCGCGTAGAGTAAATGAGTGGGGTAGACATTTTGTTCTATGCGATCACGTGGTTAGGATTTCCATCACATAGGTTGAGCAGGTGAAGAAGTGCGATCGCATGGTCTGTGGTGCGATCACATAGAGGTTCTGAGGCGCGTGTGTGGGGTGGTATTTTGTTCTATGCGATAGCGTAGAGTGGTCTGGGGTGTGCATCGTGATCGCGTGGCTATAGTCGCGATTGCACTGAAGGGATTATAAGTGCTGGGCAGAATGTTTTAAAGCCTATTGTTGCGAAATTTTCACCACTTTCCTCCATTGATAAATGAGTTGAGAGCTATTTGAGAGGGTCTGAAGAAGAAATCAAAGGGGCTCACTTGGAGGTAAGGTTTCCAACTTTATAACCCTTTTCTATATCGTTTTCTAAGTAATTAAACCGGAAAATTGTTGAAATTAAACCCAAAATTTGGGGAAGATAAGTGCATGGAAATTAAAATTTTCTTTTGAGGATTTGAGTGGGCAATTGTGGTCCGATTTTCGTGTTCTTGGTATGTATAGAATTGTGGGAGGACGAGGATTCTAGTGATGTAAATTTTATCAAATTCTGAGACATGGGCCTAGGGCTCGGGTTTTGCCGAATTTCGAGAATTGTGTTTAAATTGACAGTTTTTGATTGGGTTTTGTTCCTTTAGCGTATATTGATGATGTTAAACTGGTTGGTTAGATTCGGAGAAATCGGGAGCCAATTTGAGGGAAAAGAGCATTGCGGATTAGTGTTGCGGCCCGGTAGAGGTAAGTAATTGTTATAAATATTGTCATGAGAGTATGAAACCCCGGACTCCATATTTCTCGCTGTTTTTAGAATGGCGGACATGTCGGATGACGAGTATGTGGTGCGCACTAATTTTTGTATTGGACTTGGTCCTTTCCGCGGAAACTATTGAGTTGCTTATTTTACTCTAAATCATACGTTAAATTGTGTTCTTAAGACTATTGCTATATTTGTTTAGACCCCTTGGGGGCTTTTTTACTGCTATTTCCTCACTGTTGATTCATGATTTACACTTAGTCATACTGTGCTTAACTGTTTTCGAAACTCAGCCTTATTTCACTTTTTTGAGATATAAAATGATGTTTTGGGTCGAGTACCCCATTTTATTGATACGCCCGAGGGGCTTTTGAAAAGTTCTGACTGAGTGAGGCCGAGGGCCTGATTGTGAGGATATGATAAGCCACGAGGTGGCTTGATATTAGTGCTTGGGCTGAAGGAGCCCCTCCGGAGTTTGTACGCACCCCCAGTGAGCGCAGGTACCTACTAAGTGCGAGTGCCGAGTGCCGAGTGACTGGGAGGCATGAGTGACAGTGAGGTTGCCTGAGGGGCTGATACTGAGTGGCTGTGAGGTGCTGAGTGATGTTCTGCCCGAGGGGAGATTTATGATTCATGTTTTTTCCCGAGGGGCTACTTATGATTTATTTCATTTCACACTAAATCCTTCAATTATTTTTATTTATGAAATTGTTGGAAAACACATTTTTCAAAGGATTTTTCTTAAGTTGGTTTTAAGGCATGATGATTTCATATATCTATGTATATATTGTTGGAAAGAAAGGCTGTGCATATTGTGAACTGATGATATTGATTTTTATGTGTTTCTTGCCGCTTAGACTTGATTTATTTTCATTACTACTGAGTTGGCGTACTCACATTACTCCCTGCACCCCTGTGTGCAGATACAAGTGCTTATACTGAATATTAGCCATCTATTCCGTGCGGAGCCGGAGTTCGGGATACAGAGGTAGCTGTTCAGCGTCCGCATCATCTCCGTTTTCCCTTCTTTTGTTGTATCTAGTTATTCGCTCGGAGGTTTTCTAATATAATAGTAGACTTATTGGTATATTTCTTAGATGCTCATGACATGTTGAATCCGGATTTTGGGGATGGTTTAGACTATTTAACTGTTTATTTTGCCTAATGAATTTAGTAATTCTATACACTTTATGAAATGTTTGAAAATGGTTGAGATTTTGGAAAGAAACTGTAATTATGTGATTGTTGGCTAGCCTAGTTCCATGATAAGTGCCATCACGGTCGATTTAGGATTTGGGGTCGTGACAGTTTAAGACTATTTTTCACAAGTTATGTTGTGTTGAAGTAGAAAACGTTGGAGTTTAGAATTTATAATTGAAATGTGTTGCATTTGATGCGCCATCAATGTCTAAATTGTTGAATTGCGAATTTACCACAAATTTATTAGGTTTACTACAAAATTTATGTGTTTTTGCACAACTTATGTAGATTTAGCTCGTAACTAAAGTATGTGAATAAGAATTATATTCTGCATCTAACTTTTTGCCAGCTTAGCGTTTATATCTAGAAGTAGTAATTACCATCTTTTAAATTTTTCCTCAACTATTATGTAATTAATGGTATGAAATCATAATTTCCTTTTTCATTCATACAATTGCGGTATTTTCTTTTAAGTGGAATATTTTAGTAAAAGTTTTATCAGTATAATTTTGGATAGTTACTATTATTATTGTTTTCGAATATGGTAAATTATACACATAATATAAGAAAGTTTATGATATTTTCTTTATTGTAAATATGAAAATTATTTTTTCACAAAAAAATAAGGTTCTCTTTTTACTATTTTAAGAATTAAGCGTATGCAAATTTTTTTTACTCTTTATATGAGATTAGGAAAATTATAGGTTGAGAAAATATATGTATTTTTATATGGTTATTTTAATAAAATAATAGTGTATGTATTTATTTTATATGATACCATATGACCATGATATTAAAGTATCTTATAGTATGTTGTATGAAGTGTATTAAAAATGAGTAGAATTTTAAGTAATTTGAGACAATTCTTAATTATGCGGATAGTTGGTTAATTACTGGGTAAAGGGACATTACCTAATCATCTAATAAGCAGATACAAATTTAATAATCCCCCCACCCTACGTGGTAGCAAGCCATTACTATGGCCTATGACTCTTGGTCATAGTGGCTTAATGTCCATTTAAAGTGTAACGATCTGGCCGGTCGTTTTGAGAGTTAGAGCCCCGATCCCCTAATAACTGCTTTCCCCACGTTTTTTTTGCTATTGGGACTTGCTGGAGTGATTAGTTATGGACTTCGGAGAGTTTTGGGAAACTTAGTCCCTAGTTATGAGTTTAAGCCTTAGAAATCGTACCATAGTCGGAACTCTGTGAAGACGGGTCCAGAATAGAATTCCATCGATTCCGTTTGCTCCGTTGAGTGATTTTGGGGTTAGGAGTGCATCCAGAATGCGTTTTCGAGGTTTGTAGTAGATTTGGGTTTGAATTGGCGGAAGTTAGATTTTCGGTGTTTTTGGCAGATATGTGAAATTTTGATATCGGATTCGGAATGGAATTTTGGGTATGTCTTAGGTTCGTGGTGTCATTTGTGACTTGTGTGTCAAATTTGAGGTCATTCGGACTTGTTTTGACGTGTTTCGACATCGTTTGTAGATTTGGAAAGAATGCTAAGTCCTTAGGCTTGAGTTCATGTTTAATTCTTGTTTTATGGTATTATACGATGTGGTTTGAAGGCTCGACTAAGTTCGAATGAGGTTATAAGATTGGTTGGTAGTTTTGGTTGTGGTCCCGGGGATCTCGGGTGTGTTTCGGATGCTCAACGGGAAGAAAAATGGGACTTAGTATCTGATGGGGGCTGTTATGGTGATTTTGCACCTGTGGATGTTGGACCACAGGTGGGGCCCCGCAGAAACGAAGAAGAGGTCACAGGTGCGGTCTGGTCCGTGAGGGCTAGTGGCCGCAGATGCGGCTAGAGAACCGCAGAAGCGGAACCGCATCTATGGAGAGAGGAGTGCAAGTGCGGGGCCTGGAGAGTTAATGAATTTCCGCAGGTGCGGATCCCCAGCCGCAGACGCGGGACCGCAGGAGTGGTGGTCCCCTCGCAAAAGCGAAATCGCTGGTCAGAAATATGAAAAATCGATGGTTTGAGTTCATAACTTCTATAATCGATTTGGAGCTCGGGAATTGGAGATATTTTGATGATTTTGATGAAGAGATCAGTGGGTAACGATTCTTAACCATATTTCACTTGTATTTCATCAATCTATAGTAAGTTCATCAATCTAATCAAGGAATTTGAGAGTAAAAGTTTGGAAACGGGAGAAAAAGTTCCCCAATTGAAAATCCGAGATCTGGATGAGATTTTGACGTCGGATTTTGATGATTTTTGTTCGAGTGTTCTAGTAAGTGAGCGGGTGTTCATAATTTATAAATTTTACCCGATTTCAAGACGTGGCCCGGGGTACTTTTTGGGAGATTTTCCTAATTTCGCGTCTTAGCTTCAAATTTATTAGTTGAATTGGTTGCTTATAGCTATATCTACATTATGTAATTTTTTGAATAGATTCGGGCCATTCGGAGTTGGTTACTCGTGGCAAGAACGTGATTCTAAGTTGATTTGAGCGGTTGAGGTAAGTGGCTTGCCTAAGCTTGTGTTGGGGACCTCCCCCTTAGGATATTTGATACTAATTATTGTGTGGGTGCCGTGTACGTGAGGTTCCGAGTATGCACACGGGCCGTTATTGCAAAAATCTCATTTTTCCCCTCCTAAAACATAAATTGTTTCTCTTCTATGAACTTTCTCTAAAATGATAAATTGTTTAGCTTAGACTAGGAAAGCATGCTTACGTGTTTAATTGCCTACTTGATCTTCTGTGCACCATGTTTAGTTAAGCCCTTATTTTCCTTGTGTGTGATTAGTATAAACTGTGTAAATTCGATGTTATGCTTGTCATTCATCCTGCATAGCATATTTAAATTGGGACTACAAACGTATTCCGGGAGATCCCCCTGGACTGCATATTTAATTTGGGAATACAGACGTATTTCGGGAGATCCCCATGTACTACATATTTATTTTGGAACTACGGACATATTCCGGGAGATCCCCATGTACTGCATATTTATTTTGGGACTACAGACGTATTCTGGGAGATCCCCCTGCACTACATATTTATTTTGGGACTACAGACGTATTCCGGGAGATCCCCCTGCACTGCATAATCATTTGGAACTACGGGACGGTATCCCGGGAATTTCCACCTTGTGATACATTGTGTTGAGCCGAGGGCTCTCTTTACTGTAAAACTTTAGATTATTTTCTTAAACTGCTTACTGTAGACATTACCTATCTTTTGTACTGTTTTTATATTGATTTATATAGAAATCCAGTAGAGCCTTAACCCGACCTCGTCACTACTTGACTGGGGTTAGGCTTGGCACTTACTGGGTACCAAATGTGGTGTACTCATGCCCTTTCCTGCACATGTTTTCGTGTGCAGATCCAGGTACAAGCTATCATCCTCGTGGTTAGTCGTTGCTGCTGATTCTAGGATACTGCAAGGTAATTCTGTCACATCTGCAGAATCCTCCGAGTCCCCTTCTATTCTATTGCTTAGACTTGTTCCTATGTATTTTGCAAACTTGTTTAGAGATACAGTAGTGTTAGAAGCTTGTGACTATTTGTGACATTCCGGGTTATTGGGAAAGTATTTTTTTATGAGCCCAGTGGCCAGTATTTTATTTATATCATTGCCCTTATTTCCTTTATTTCTTGTGTTTTATTTCAATTTTTCGCTTAATAGTGGAATACTAGTCGTAGAGACTAGGTGCCATCACGATAATTTTTGGAGGGTAAATCGGGTCGTGACAAGTTGGTATCAGAGAGTCTAGGTTCATAGGAGTCACAAGCTGGTTTATTAGAGTCTCGCGGATCGGTGCAGAGACATCCGTGCTTATCTTCGGGAGGCCATGTAACTGTTAAGGACAATCGTATTTCTTGGATTTCCTTGTCGTGCGAGTTATTGACATCAAAATTCTAAAATTCTATTCTATTCTTTCCCACCGATGGTGAGGACCCGTACCGGGAGGATCGATGATCAGGCCCCCGATCCCCCAGTCAAAGTCGCCAGAGGCAGGGGCCGGGGTAGAGAATGAGCATACGGTGCAGCCCGGGCACCTTCGAGAGCTGCAGAGGAGGAGCCCCCAGCAGGTCCAGCTGGAGGGTTGGCACTGGAGATTCCTGCTGCTGCTCCAGCCTTCCAGGAGACCTTAGCTCAGTTAATAAGCATGTTCAACACTCTAGCTCAGGCTGGACTACTTCTGATAGCCCCCGATACATCTCAGGCCGGGGGAGGGGCACAAACTCCCGCAGTCCGCACTCCTGAGCAAAGGGGCCAGGTTGATCAGGCCCCAGAGTATATTCCTATGCCCTTAGTGGCTCTAGTTCAGCATGAGACCAGGGTAGCTGCTTCTGAGGCAGAGCAACTCAGACTTGAGAGGTGCAAGAAGTACCACTTACCTACTTTCAGCGGACTAGCTTCGGATGATGCTCTGGGTTTTCTTGAGGAGTGTCATCGTATTCTCCGCACTATGGGCATTGTGGAGAAGAGTGGGGTTTCTTTCACCGCTTTCCAACTGAGGGGAGCGACATACCAGTGGTGGCGTGCCTATGAGCTGAGTATCTCGGACGACGCAACCTCACTCACTTGGATTCAGTTTTTAGAGATATTTCTGCGAGAGTATGTCCCTCAGAGCCTCAGGTATGCTTGGCGCCCAAAGATTGAGCAGTTGCACCAGGGTACCCTGACTATGTCAGGGTATGCAGTCCGTTTTAGTGAGTTAGATCTTCATGCACCGGCTTTAGTTGCCACAGTCAAAGAGAGGGTTCGTCGCTTCATTGAGGGACTCCACCCCAGTATTCGGACCAGTATGGCCAGGGAGTTAGAGATGGATATCACTTATCAACAGAGAGTGAGTATCGCCAGGAGGGTAGAGGGCAAGTTTGCCCGGGATAGAGATGAGAGAGAGGTCAAGAGGTCTCAAGAGACTGGTCATTATTTAGGAGCTCGTGCACCAACAACACGGTATGGTATGGGTTTTATGAGTCGCCCTTTTCATTCAGCTCTTCCAGCAGCCATCGGTATTCCAGCTCCTCCTAGACCTCAAGAGCCCTATTATGCACCGCCAGTATCCAGTATGCCTCCAGTTCGAGGCGCTATTACCGGTCAGTCCAGTAGGCCAGGTCCGAGTCAGTCTCAGCCACCTCATCCTCCGAGGGGTTGTTTTGAGTGTGGTGACACCCGTCACATGATTAGAGATTTGCCCAGAGCCAGGAGGGGTGCACCTCCACAGACTTATCATCCTCCACGTGCTACACCGGGTCCTCCGGCTATTCTTCCAGCCCCAGCTGCCACTCCACCTCCTCAACCAGCTCGAGGTGGAGGTCGGGGAGGTAGAGGTCGCCCTAGAGGGGGAGGACAAGCTAGGTACTATGCCCTTCCAGCCAATTCCGAGGCTGTTGCTTCAGATTCAATCATCACAGGTATTGTCCCTGTCTGTCATAGGGATGCATCAGTATTATTTGACCCAGGCGCTATGTATTCATATGTGTCTTATTTTGCTCCACATTTGGGGATATCTCTGGATTCTTTGAGTTCCCCTGTTTATGTATCTACTCCTATGGGAGACTCTCTAGTTGTGGATCGCGTATATCCGTCATTTTTGATTACTCTTAGTAGTTCTTAGACCATGACTAATTTGTTATTACTCATCATGGTAGATTTTGATCTTATCTTGAGCATGGACTGATTGTCGCCCCACAATGCTATTCTTGATTGTCACGCTAAGATCGTGATGCTGGCTATGTGTTGGTTGATTTCCCAATGCACACGCAAGTGTACGTGGTCGACAAGTAATATAGGATTTTAAGTCCAGATATCGTACCCACAGGGACTTGTGATTAACTATCAACTAAACTAAACTCAAACAAATATTTAACTAGAATTAATCTAAAATAGTAAATCAAAAGATTAAATAGAC